>VXAZ01001665.1:124333-238586 GCA_013399875.1 Gymnorhina tibicen
CTGACCCGGGGCAGCTGCATCGGGCTGCCCGCCGGCTGGGGAGCTACCGGAATACTGCAGCTCCCGGCAGGCCCGCCGGCCGCCGCCAGCCGTGGGCCTGACGGGAGCTGTAGTTCTTGCGCCGATGCCTCTCGGCGCGGGGTGTTTTGGCGGGGAGAGCCGAGGGGTGCCCGGAGGGCCGCGGTTTGCGCTTCGGTGCGCAGGCCGAGCTGGCGCGGCACAGCTGCCCCGCGGGGAGAGTCGGCGTCACAGAATCGGAGAAGCAATCACATCATGGCCTGGGTTGGAAGGGACCTTAAATATCATCCACTGCGAACCCCGTGCCGTGGAGACACCTTCCACTAGACCACATTGCTCAGAGCCCCACCCAGCCTGGCCCTGAGCGTGTCCAGGGAAGCTAGATCCACATCTTCTCTGAGCAACGTACTCCACTGTCTCACCACCCTTCCAGTAAAGAATTTTTGCCTCATCTCTTACCTAAACCTGTTCTCTAATCAAAGCCTTTGACTCTAGCCGAAGGCCATTCCCACATGTCCTAGCACTATATGCCCTTGTGCATGTTCCACTCCAGCTGTCCTGTAGGCCCCACTGAAAGGCCACAATAAGGTCACCCCAGAGGCTAGTGTTAGTCAGTGTATCCCCTGCTTGCTGGTTTCAGGATATGACATTTAAAAGAAAACAACCAAACAAATAATCATGCAGCTTCCTAAATGTGTATTTATTCTGGGAAGATGACAATGTTATCCAGACCCTGGGATTCAGAGATAGGGAAATGGGGGCACATGGAAAAGAGGTGTATGGCAGAGCGCTTCCCAGCCTAGGTCCTGGCTGGGCTCCTGGCCCGCTGTGCCAGCAATGATGAAAGTTTTGCTCAGGTTATGTCTCTGTTACACCCCTCAGAGACGTGGAGCCCCCTCTCTCCGAGTGGTGCTCTGCCCATCCCCTTCACTGGCTGGCCATATAGAGGGTTGTGGTGTGCTTGAGGCTAAGCAGATTGGTTGGTTGAGCTCTCTGGGATAGCCTGCACCATATGCACATGCCGTCCTTCATATCCATTTCCCTCCTTTTTCCTTGGTGATCCCTTTGGTTTTGAACTATTTCTGTAACACTGTAAGGTGTGAATCTAAGGAAGCAGTACAATTCAGTAAATTGAAGTCAAGAAGCTGCTGCCCCACTATTTCTGTTGACACTGTCTGTGACCACTGAGTGTCCACAATGTGTGGTGTGCTAGTCCCACCTCAGGCCAGCATGATTCCTGCACCAGCTTTGGAGAGGCCCAGGACAGTGATGGTCTTTCACGGCTAGACCAGCAGAGGTCTGTGGAAAGGAAATGGCAGTGTAATACAGGTCAATTTCATGCTGAATAAAATGTATTTGTTTACCCATTGGAACTGCTTCAACTAAGTTTAATGGATAAATGTGCCGTTTAATGGATTTTTTCTGAAGGTTTTATGAGGTGTGTCATTATCATGCTTCACTTTCATAGCAAACAAGTGTTTTTATTTAAATGGCTGGTTATGTTTTCCTAGGGGTATGCAGAACGAGAATAAGCAACCTAACTCAGGTCAATACTTGCTCTTGTCCTTTCGTGGTTCGAACAATTCTTTATAAGCTAAAACCTTAAAATATTAGACTGTACCAGTGTCAGCTGTTACTGTGGCTCTCTGTTACAAAGTCAGTAGTTGCAAATAAAAACCTACTGGACACCTGTTTTTGTAACAGCAAAAACTTGTCAAATAGCTTTTGCATGATTCTTGTTTTAAGGCAGCTTGCAACACAGTACGGTTAAGGTCAGCACCCAAAGTTAATTTTGACATTCTAGACTCAGTGACTGTCTTATCTCTGATGTCTGTACTGCAGCAGAACTTTACTAGGTCTCCCAAGTGTTGCTACAATCCAAATAATAAGCTTAGTTGGTTTTTATAAATTTAAAACATAGGCTTTTTGTGTCTTTCTACTGCATTTGGAGCTTCCAGAATGATTCATTTTATAGTAGCAAGAACAGCACTTGTGGGGTAAGCAAGTTGTGCTTACCTTGGGCTGGGGGGGGTGGGGGCAGGAATCTTGTGCAGAATCCTCTTGTACTTATTGGAGAGGAATGTAGCCTCTAGTTTTTCTTTTGCACATCCAGTAACTAGATACTTCTTCATCCTTGTACACATAAGCTCTGGAAAGCTGTGACATATTATTTGGGTTCTTTTGTCAGTTATGTGAGCAACTGCAGTTTTTGCAGTCTGCTTTTTAGTGTCGTATCCCAATGGTCTGGCATCATACAATTGTCAGTAATTCGTAAATGCAAGGTTCAGTACTATTAAATCATACAGTGTAACATAAAACTCAGGCTTCCTCTTTTTTTCTTATGGCAGGGAAGCGGTATCTGCTAACAGAAGAAGATATAAAGTTACAGGAATTTCAGCAGATGAAAGTGGCAATTAGAAATGAACTTCATGGCAATAAAGGTATAGCATTTAATTTATAGTCACCATTTTAGCATGAGTCTTAGGAAACAAGCAGTCAAGATCATCATAATATTACACAATTGACCCCATTTAAACAAATTATGTCTTCCTCTTGCAAATTTTTTGTACTTAACATTACTGGAAGATCTGAGGCTTTGTAGAATGAAACAGTATTAGTTACGCTGTTTTGAGAATACGTGTGGAGAAGCTTTCATGTATGCAAGGTGTTTACATAAGATCTGAAATGTTTGTGCCCTCACTTTTCCAACTTTGTTAGATAGTCTGATTAAAAAAAAAACTCTTTCATACAAATCTTGCTACAAGTGTAATATCAGCACAGAAAACTGTTAATACAAAGCTGAATAGTTACCTAACTATCCAGAAAAGGGCTATCACAGTAATTTTCTTTTTAATTTGCTCCATAAATTTTGTTAGCATATTTTTTTAAATTTTTTTGTTCTTTTGCCTAATGTGAGTTGTCAGCTGTACACCCGATTCCAAATGAGATATGATACTCAGAATATGAAAAACAAATTCAGGTTTTCCAAATTTCCAAAAATTCCAAAAATTTCCAAAACAAATTCAGTTTCCAAACTCATGTAGGAGCAGGATCAGTGGATTTTTTCCTGATTTTGTCAAACTATTTAAAATGTATACAAATTTCTTTCTTTAAGAAACATAAATATAAACATAAAGCTGCCCTTATTATGTAAGAAAAGCTACGTAAAACTCCTGGTTTATCATGTGTGGGTGTGCTGGTGATACATGTTGACAACTGTTCCAAAGGTTGTAGTTAATTTTAAGGCAAGAAGAGACAAATAATCAAACCTAGTTTTATATAAACCACTCTTCTGGGACAGAGAGGGAAGTAAAGTCAGCTTGATGGTTGTCTTGGTTTGAAAGACAGGTGTCTGCTGAGGAAGGCAGGAGCCCCCCTTGGAATGGAAAATACAACCCCCTTCCCTCTGAATTATTATAAATTTGCAATTAAGGGGCTTTCAGGCAAAGATATGAGAAAAGGAAAAACGGTTCTTTACTAGTGTGTATAACAAGGCNTCTGCACGCATACTTGTACGTATGCATTCTTCTGACTTCACAGGGTTCGACTCTGCACCTCAGTCTTGAGTAAGGACTTGTATTTGCACATAGCGATAGATTTGTATTGAGTAATGGCACACGTTGTTCTTGGGATGCCTGCTTTGCACCTCTTGTGTGGGTTACTGGCTTGGGAACAGCAGTGACCCAGCAACTGCTACAAAAATTCAGTTCCCTGCCCAAGATGGGGGCAGCACCATGAGAGGAATGGAGCTGCCAAGTAGTATATGCAATTTTAATCTTGTATATGTCTGAGTCAGAGGCTTGAAATTACCAACTGAAGGATTAGTCTTTGTGCTTGCTTTGTCATAGGAAAATGTGCTGGATAGAGAACCCTTTTTTGGGGGGCAGAAGGGTAGCAATTCCAAGTTTAAGCCTATTTAAAGAAATACATAGATTATGTATTAAAATCTTTGTGTGTTCATCAGCTGTGAAGGAATTTGTCTTCTTTATGAACAGTATTGAGTAGAAGTTCTTACGGTCCTTTGAATGCTGAGTGGAAATGGTTTCGTTTGTTTGCTTGCTTTTTAGACAAAGAACATAAAATGTCACAAAACTGTGTTACTTTTTAAAACTTTTGCATTACCTGATATGCTCCATAACATAGACACTGAAATTAAGTTCACAGTACGAATCTTCTTGGTTTTCTAAGTCTGGCTTTATGGGGACACACTGGCATGCTTGTCTGTAAGAAGTTTTATGCAGTTTTCTTGATGATAAAACAAGAGTTCTGCTTCATTGAGTCTCCATGTTTCAGGTACCAAGTATGTAACTCAGGTAATGGAATTGTCTATAGACTGATGCTGTAATGTGTTTTATTTTCAGATCAATATTTTAAAAGTATTAAAGAAAAACTAAACAAAAATGGAATAATTCTCAAAAATGAATTAAAAAATTTGCTCCATTTATGTCAGACTTCATCTGATGTGGAACTAGCCAGAAAAGTTATTTACAGGTATTTTTAACAATCTAGGTAATACTCTTTTCTGTCTTTATTTTCTGTATTTATTTTGCTTTTATTAGATCATCCCAGGTTTTATCTGCAGTTGAGGTTCTTGCCCTAAGTCAGTTGCAATATGCATAGTTAATCCCTTATCTTAGGACTGTATTTTTATTTAAATACTTTGGAACTTCCAACCCTTTAGAGAGTCTCAGGTCGAAGGAGAGTTAAGCTATGGGAGCAAAGCAGTCTCCTACTGTATGGTGAACCACAGAGAAAAATTATCCCATGGCTGCAAGGCAGAGGTATTCAGGGGCATTTCCAGCCAAGACACACCTGGTTATAAACTGTTCCGCAGCCGGTAGTCAATAGCAGGAGGTTTTGTGAATGAAAACTTTCCCAGCAAATACAATATAGGGACTATAAAGAAAAAAGTGAAATGCTTTATCTTTTTGTTGAGGTATTTTAGCAGGTGCTGCTGCTAAAATGAACTACTGCAACTTCCTTTGCTATTGTTCCGTGAATAGAAGATAAAATAGCTCAGAATTTTCAAGGCGGAGACCCATTCTATTATTTATCCCATGAAGGTTACTTTATTGGTAATAGAAGAGATTATTTATTACTAGTTAATTTATTAGTTTGAGCAAAACAATCATTTTCCTTAAAATTAATTTCCTGTTATCTATATGTCTTTGGCTGGTGCAGATGGGAAAGTGTGCCTCTGTCATTGCACCTACAGATCTTACTCTCTATTTAAAGCTGTTCTCCCTTGGCAAATTCCATGCCCTGTGTGATTAACTTTTTAATCTTTCCCATAGGTACCACAAACAGAATGGAATCACAGCCTTACATAGTTTTAAATTTGGGCCACTCTTTATGAGGCTGTGTTATGAGCTAGATCTTGAAAGACCGGCGGTAGAACTTATCAAAGATCAGGTAATTCCCCTATATATACTGAAAATATTGTTTTTACTATTATTAGTCAAATATCAGTTATGGTATGCTACACATGAACCTTGCATGAGCTCATAGACTTGAAGATGTGTTGCAGTAACAAGGATGTCTATGACATTAATGTAGGTATGCGGATTACATGGCTTTTATTTTAACATAGTAGTTAAAAGGAAATTAAATGTTAGTTTGACCCGTAACTTTATTTTATTCCTCAATGATTGCATCATTTGAATAAACATTGAATAAGAAGTATTGATGAAAAAATAATTACTTAAATGAATACAGCTGATGCAATTTTCCTGCGTCTTGTGTTGCGTTAAATCATTCTTGAAAATGAACACTTGTGAGTTTTTTTGTGGTAGTCCTCTGAAATCCCTTGGGTTACTTGCACCAACAGATTCACCATGTTGCTCTGTACTTCAATCTCTCTCTGAACCCTGTAGGGGTGGTATGATACTCATCAGCTCAGGAACTTGGCCATTTTAGCGCTGAAGAAACTGAAGGATTTGTTTCTGAACATCTCTTAAATTCTGCATGTGCTATTATGGCAAGATAATAATCAGGTCCAGTGTGTGCAATAATGCTGTGACTTCAAAAATCTCTGGCAGCCAGTGAAAATCTTCCTGATATTAATTCGGTAAGGCATGAGATATGTCTAGCCAGAAACGGGAGAAGTCTTGCTACTATTCTTAAGTTAGGCATGTGTAAGAAAGTGTGGTAGGTTGAAAGAGTATATGTAGTTTCTATTTTGGTTTGGGTTTTTTTAATTGAGGTCTGTATCATTAAGACAGGAACTGCTTTTAGGACATAGTTACTGGTGGATAATAAGGTACAGTAACACTTCTCCAGATTCTGCTGCAGAAATTCAGTACCTCTGACATTTTATTTGTCTATTCCCAATGCACAGTGTGGTTGAAGTGAAACTTAAAATTTAATTCCTCTCTCTTCTGCTACTCTTCTCATCATCACTCAAGCTCTTGTGCTGATCATTTGATATTGTGATTAGCAAAAAATGTGTTCAATTTCATGGTGGTGGTACTTTCCACCAAAGATATTGTTCATCAGCTGCAAACTGTCAGTGACTTCTGCTTGCATTGACTTAGAGGTCATTCAAAAAAGTTATACCGGGACTGTCTGGGAAATTTGTGTTTAATTTTAGTAAGCATTTGACCATAATGAGCCACTGGTATTTTAGACATCATTTGACAGAGAGACAGTCAGTCAGAGAACCCAGAGAGAATTAAATGTTGAACTTGTAGAGCTGAGACTTAGTCCAGTCTCATCTAAGTCTCATTTGGTCTGTGCTAAATGCTGTGCACAGTAAGACTGTTCACTGTCCTGACTTTTTTTCTGCTTGCTCTATTTCCTCTCCAGAATTTGCATGGTTTTTTCTCAGACAGTACATCATTCCATATTTTGATGACTATGTTGTTTAAAAAGGGCCATTTTGAAAGTAAGTACTGTATTTGCTAAGGCAAATTAATTTTGGGGAAGATGCTTCTCACTGTAAGTGGTGGGTGTGTGTATGTATATGTATATGTGTATATGTATATATATGTGTATTTGCTGATTGGCTATTGGTTTGGCCAAACATCATGTAAATATCTGTAGGTGTGAATGAGTTGCACTGTAGTGTGTAATAAAAATGGAAGGGTCTATTTGTTTCATACTTCCCACAGACTTCTTAGCATTCAAGTTGCACAGAACTGTTGTTTTCAAGAGAGTTTGTTCCCCAAACCTGCTTGTTCCCCAGACCTGCTTCACTAAAGTGTTACTTCTCTTTGCTTTGTAATTTCCCATAGCATTTTGTTTTCTCTATTCAGAGTCTGGTTTATATGGGTTTTGGAATGGTAAGTTCTTGAACACTTTTTTTCGCCATTCTGCATTTGTGTCAGAGCAAGGAAGAGTAGTTTTTTTCCAAAACCAGACCATATTGTTCTCTTGGTTTGATTTACTTGTGTCCTCACACAGAGTGGCTACTGCAATGTAGAAACCCAATGCTTCAAATCAGTTTGGCCCTTTGTGAGGATATGGAGAAGTAATCTGACCTTACTTAAAAGACTTTTCAATGAGAAAACCTTAAAGCTTTTCAAGCAAATCCTTTTTCATATTTGTTGAACACATAATGGTTGGTCTCTTGACATTTGGCAAATTTAAGTCCAGCAGTTGTCCTAAAAGTTGAGACTGAGCCACTGTAAAGGAAACCTAGATAAGCACCTAAATGCAGCGTTGTGAAATGGACCATGTGAGTTAATGAGGAGATGCTACGTAGTTTGCTTACAGTGGTGGAAGCTTTCTGGGCAGTTAGGAAGAATGAGGGTGGTTTTGTCAACTATATAGAATTTAGTTTTAGATTTTCATACAAAAATAATAGAAGAGTAAGGCCATGTGCTAGTGTAAACTGAAAACCTCCTTGCTGAATTGAAAGAGATACAGCTGACCCTGAGTTAAAGTTTTTGAATTTTTCAAATAACATATTTCAGTTTGCATTTGTATTTTCAAATAAACTTATCAAACTCATACCTCATTGAATTGTTTCTTCTTTTCAGTTATGAGGGGTACAGCCTTAACTTTATGAAGTAAGTAACACTAATATATTTTTGATAGGTGCTTTGGAAGTTCTGGTAGAAATGAAAAAACAAGGTATACCTTTCAACAAAGAAACCTATCTACTTGCATTTGCAGTATGCTATAAACTGGTAAGTATTATGAATGGAAAAGTTTTTGAAATGCCTTTTCTAGCTCTTCCTTTTTTTTTTATTTTGAAATTTCCGTATTTTCCCTGTCATGCTTTCATATCTCATGCAAGTATTTTAAACATATTTAAGTCCTGAGGTGCTTCATTGTACATGATACGGTGCACGTATATAGTTTCCAATACAAACTGATGTCACAAAGCAAGTCTTTAAAAAGGTGCATGGATATAAGCATTAAGGAACAAATTCTTTTAGTACAGCCTTTGATTACCTTAGAGTATTCTTTCTCTGTGATCTTTGCATCTCTTCAGACAATACTCTGTGCTTCAGCCTCAGTATTGGTTTTATAGTCTCATTTCCTTAAGGCATATACATATTTTCTGTTTGCCAGACATCCCCTATCCATTTCTCCCCTCCCCCTACAAGCAGTCTTGAACCATTTCTGTAATTGTACACAAATTTGACAAGGAATAGAGTTGTCAATGGTAATTGTTGCCTACATGCCTGATGAAAATGGACAGCTGAGTGGAGAAAACAAACATAAATTAATGCCTTCAGATAGACAGGCAGCCCCTTGAGCTTACCTGTAGTTTTAGCTGAAAGAAAAGGAGCATGAGCATGGTAAGAAAATAGTATATATCAGTTCTATGAGTGTTTCCTTAGAACTGCTTCCATTTCATAGCAAAGCGATATCCCAAAACTTCTTTATTTTGATCTTCCTCTCCAGATTTGGGTCAGTTCTGCAATTTGAAATTTGAACATGAACCCTTTCCAAACTCATTTGGAAACTCTTCTTCCATTTCCTCATCTTTTATAAAGACAGTAGCTAAGGAAAAAATTGTACCACTAGACTAAGCTTCCTCAGGTTTCTCAGTTAACGTTCAACGAAACTGAGTGCTTATGTGATGAAAAGGAGTTAGCCTAAAATGGTACCTCAGCAGTAGTTTACATGGTTTTTCTAAAATTCTCAGTTCTAATGAATTAAGCTGCCTTTAGGTCTGCTGTAGCTTCTTTCCTAAAATCTTTAGAAGTTTTTTTAACATGGCCTGCAGTTAGAAGGCTGGGATCCAAGGCATGTCCAACAGAATAAGTTCCCAAGGCTTCTGTTTTCTGTTACTTCTGGCTCTACATATATTTTCAGTAGAGAATCCAGCCCATTATTATTACTATTGATAAAAAGAGGAAATGATTCTGCACTGTCACTTCTTGGTTGAATAGTCACAATAAATTTGTGGGGCTTTTTCACTAAGATAAAATACTGTCAATGGGCGAATAAGCTGTAGTAACCCTTTATGTACTAAAGAGGATTAGGTGGAGCTCTTTTAAAAGCTTAATCTGTTGATTAATCTGTTAGGAGGAGGAGGAGAAAACGTGAAGCTCAAACTTGCTTTTTCTCAGGATGCAAGATAAGACATGTCAGAAAAAATCATGAAGTAACTTCAAGATGCACTACTCAAGTAATAGAAATAATAATGGTACCAGTATCATAAAAGCTTTGCTGGATTTTTGCCATTCTTGGTTTCTTTTGAATAACCTTGCCAGAGACCAGTAAAAAAAAAAGTACAAGGCTTAAAGCTCAGATTATTTCCAGTGGATAAACAGAGGAATTAATGTTTAATCTTTGCACAGAGGTCAACTCTAAAACACTTCTGGGATGATTTAAATCACTGAGACATTGCCATACTCAGAGGTAACAGATGGTCTTTCCTTTAGTGCAGGAAAGAGCTATAGTCCTTTTGATGATAACAAAGTATTTATGTAATAATAATCAATATTCTGGTGGTCAAAATTATTTCTAAATTTTCAAGGAATGTATTTTAAACCATATTTTGCAGGACTGACACTTTGAATACTAGGAACAGAAATCAACACCAAATCTGAGGACTCTTACCCATATTGGTGGTACCAGTTGTTACAAAACCTTCCTGCTGCCAGCTTTTAAGTTTGGCAGATACTATTTTGTTTGGGGTCAGTTCCAATTCCAGTCAGTTCCACTCATAATTTCCAGTGTGAGCAGCATTGTTTTGGAGAGTTGATGGTTTGAGAGGTAGCACACAGCTAAACTCATTGCCTTTTACTATCGACTGTTGAAAATTTCCAATAATGGAAGCTTTCTGTGTTGGAAAAAGGCAAATGTATAAGCTGTCATATTAGAATATATACTTTGGAAATGTTTTTCAAAAATTAATCCTTAAGAGAGGCTAAAAAAGGCTGAATGTTCAAATTCACACATACCCAGATTTCTTTAGTGTGGTGGTAATGAATAGTTCAGTGCTTAGAAAATGTTGATTTTCAGTAGTTATCTATTGTACCTTTTAGAATAAAGTAATGACAAAAATGAATCTTCCTTCCTGGTTTGGAAATTATTTGAAAGTGAAAATGAAAATGTCTGTTTGTTTAGAATACTGCCGGGGCTGTTTCATCTGTTGCAGAAGCCTAAGTAGTTAGGGCAAGGTGTAGTTGTTAAAATAATAGAAGTCATTTTTACCCTCCTGTGACCTCTGTCACTTCAAATATCATATTTTGATGTTGTGTTTCTCAAAAAGTGATGCACAGAATCTGCTTGGTTGGGTTCAGATACATATTGTCTTTTTGATTGCACAGTATGTTGACTTCTGAATATCTTCTGAATGTGATTGCAGGTGCTTACAGTCCTTTCAGATAACCAAAATAACAAGCACAACATTCTCCAATATTTCTATGCAGGGCAACCTGGAGTCTTCCAAAATCTCTGCGAGACTGCTTGAAGAAGCACAGCTAAGAGGTGACACATTACCACTGCGAGCATATTGCTTTGCGATGGCAACTGCTCTCAAGCAGGTGCAGTCTCTTGTTTTCGGTTGTGCCTGGGTCTCTGTAGGGAGGGAGATAACTTTCTACTTTTGTTATAGACAGATAGTGAAAGGAAGCCAACATGGAGAAAGCACAACTATGTAATAGCTTCAAGTATTGGAACTTTGGGTCCTGAAACAGTAGGATTATAGACAACACTCACACAAATTGAATATGTAAGTTCTTAAATCTAAGCGTGTGTCTTGAGTCTAATGCACACATACTTTGTGCTAGTGACAATACCATCTGGAATATTAAAAAATTACAGAGTTAGGCCAACAGGTTAGATGTCACTATTGATATCCTGCAGATACCGCTATTTAGTGGTGATTTCCTTTAAATAGAATTAAAACAATAATCTAAAATATTTGCACAATCATCTCTTTACAATGTTTGTCTTGGGAGACAGTCTCAAAGGCTCTGGTGCGTATTTCCCTACTGCCTGGGAGGTGGACTTTCTCCACATGTTTCTATCTGTGGAGGTTTTCCTACACCTCATATGCCTAAGTACTGATTATCAAGAGGCTCTGAGGCAGCACAGGGTGAAAAATGGAGCAGGAGCATAACAATTAGGAAATTCTAAATTTTGGAATAAAGTTTGAATTTCCTGCGCCATTAATTTGTGTGTACTGGTTGAGTATGTCCTGAACCTTCTCTGTTTCCTGTTAAAATAGAGGTCAGAGACACTGGAAAGGCTATAGATTTGATATTCACAGATTTGAATGAATGAAGTAGAATTAAAAAAGTTTCTTATGCACTCTGTGGTCTTTTTTGCTCTGTCTCTGTGAATGGAAACACTGAACAATAGCATCATTGAAATAAACTTATTCGTATGCACAATAGCATGATAAAATTCTTTTTTTGTAAATGGAATAATGCTCCACATTACATTTAATTGTTCCTTAAGTGGTATGATTTTTGACAGTACTTCTTGCTGTAAGGTATTTCTTAATCCTGAGTAACATTGCTTGGTCTGGTAAATGTCAGTGTAACATTTACTGTCTATACAAATCAATTGATGATGTAGATACAGTACTGTAAATGTGTATGTCCAAAAGATTAGAAGGGCTGGGCAGGATAAATATCCACACTAACATATGCTGCACTTCATTACTCTGACGTGTTGAACTGAGCATGTGTGTAGACCTTCCATCTTCCAGGTGATCTCATGCTCAATGTTGGTTACATGTGACAGACACACTGTACTAAAGAGACAGATGACATGGGAACTCCAGCATAGGGTATTCCTTTCGTAGGATGGGTGCTGTTTGGTGTCTATGGGTCTTGGTAAAGGGGTTCTAGATGCTGCCTTGTGATTTATTGAAAGGTTGTGAAGGACTCTTATTTTTCTTGAACTTCTATTGTGCAAGTTTTTGACACATGTATGACTTTTTTTTTTTTTATTTGTGATTCTTTCCCAGAATGATGTAGTGCAAGCCAAATTTTATTGTTCCCAGATAATGAGAACAGAGAACAAACTATACAATAATCTTAAAGTAAGTATGCTTGCCTTGTATTAAAATCTTGCAGAGTATGCTATACTGGCCAAAAACTCCAAGTGCAAAGTAACAGAAGACCAGCCTGTTACTAGCACAAGTATATGTTGGTAATGTTGCTGAGCTTGTTTTTGAGCCAATAGACAATTTCTGTCAGTTGGATGACTTAAATTCTGAACAGTTAACAACCACCCATTTTTTAAAATCACTTCCTACCATAGGTGGGAATGTAAAGCAGACCAATCCTACATCTGTGAGCATAGACCCATAAAAAATTTCTAGTTATTTTTGCTTTCTAGCTCCAAAAGGTTTAAAAAACCCAGCTCCAAGTCAATGCGCTGTCCACTTCAGGCCTCCTTCAGCCCTAAAAACCTTATCCACGTATGTACATACAAAAATTTTTTTCCTTACTTGCACAGTGTACAATCTGAGAGTAAGTCTGCATGTGCCGTGTAAGTGACCTCTCTAAACTATGGTAAAACCCACTTTATGCAAGAGCAGGTAGTGCAGCACCATCAGAGGGGCTCTGCCTCAAGCCTCACCCTTCATTTCCAGGTCTCAACTGTGAAAAAACCCCAAACATTTGAGGTAATTGATCATTCCATCCCATTCTTTGCAATGGATGGATTTTTCTCAGTGCGCCATCTGGAAATGTATTTTTTCTTGCTTTGCCTCATATCTTCCTCAACCATTTTTTTAAAAATTTGCATTCTTATGATACGTTCTATTTGTGTGGTGTGTTTTTATTTTATTTTTAAGGTTCTTGTCCAGCTGAGATCTGGTTTGCTGAAAGAAGTAATAAATACATTAGAGGCAGCAGTGGAAGTAGATACTTCTCCCTTCGTGAAAAAAACTGAGTTTTCTGAGGAGGTGGTAAGTATACAGTGATGAGAGAATGTTCATGGTACTGGGCTGAGCCATGATAATGGTGGTTCACCTACAGAACTTGAGGTGCCTGACTTCACCCTGATGTAGTTGTTTGGGTTCTGCTGCATTCCAATGCCAAAGCAGCTGGCTGGCTTCCTCTGCTGTTGGACAACACACTTAGCTGTTTGCTTCATTTTTATTGTGGATCTTGCTTCTAGAAGCTCATATTTAATCTGAATGTAGATGACACTTTCCCTAGTGGCATTAAATAATTTAATCCCTTGCCTCCTATGCTATTTTCATTTTGTATGAAATGAGAATAAAGTTTCTGATAACAGCAATATTGTTAGGTTGGTAGTATGTGAAAGACCTGTGATGCTAGACAGGGAAGTGTGATATGTAGCTTTTGCTATTTAACTATATTTTACTGTGAAAACTAACTTTAACAGTCTTGATCAATAAGAAGGCTTCCTTCAAAGCACATATGTAGCCCCTCTCAGTTTGTCAGCATTGCTGCTGCTTTTCCTGAAGCTTATTTAGTATATTCATTTTGGATGGGCCTATAGAACAAGACATTTGAGACTGTGTTATTAATTAAATACTTAGTCTTTCACTGCTGCATATTAAACAAAATTAATAACTGGTATGCAAAATAATAAGTATTAGGAGAAGTGGAGGGCCAACTTTTCAAAACGTAGCACACGTATTTTAACTGATATGTTGAAAAGAAATTCTTTAAGCAACATTTGGTTTTGTAAAGTCATTGCAATAAATGTTGCATGTGTTAGTGTTTTGACTTCCGGAAATTTTTAGCTGCCAAAAGATGATTAAGCATTAGTCCTAACAGTCTGCTTCCACAAAAGTTTATTGATAATAATATTTTTTAAGGGATTTACTTAACACTTGAGCTCATACTCTTATGTATGGCATACAGAACTTCTCAGTCTTCTTCAGTCTGAATTTTATTGATTTGTACTGTACTGTACATTTATGAAGATGCATAGTAATAATTAGAATTTTGCTGATCTGGAAAATGGATTCCATGAAGCAATTATGTTTCCTGGATTTAAATAGAAAATAATTAGACTGAAAATAGGATTGTACATCTTTGAGGAAGTTTTAAATCTAATAAACTCTTAATAGATAACCAGTGCATTTCCACCATTTTGTGGTGGTGCATAATGTACTCTGCATAAAATACTCATCTCATGAGTCATTGCCTTAGCCACCTGTCTTACACTGTGTACTTTTTTTTTTTTTACTATGAGTTATTGCTTTTCTTTGGTGTGGTGGTACAGTGAGATCTCCACTTGCTGAACTGTAACAATCTGTCATTTTCTCTTCCTTAGCTGGCTGCAGTCAGGGAAAAGATGGAAGAGAACCCTGACCTTTCTGTCAAATTAGAAAATATTTATACAAAGCTACAAGCTTCAGGACAGATAACCATGTGCACACTGGAAGACATGCTTTTCCAGATTCCTAGTTCAAAGAAGACCACTGCAAAGCTTTTAAAACAGAAACAGTTGGGCTATCAGGCTGCTAATCCACTTTGGTCAAATCTACTGTTAGAATAGTTCAGTATTTGATGCCAAACTGAACTGCTGATAGCATCTCTTATAATCCAGGTTCAAATAAAATATCTTACCCCTTTTCCACATGAGCAATTTTAAGTTATTTGTATAAAATTTCATTTTAAATACTGATCATGTATCTTCCATGTTTCAGTTTTGATGCTAAAAACAAGCTGTGACAGTGGGCATTTGTGTGTTGTTCAGAAATGGGAGAGATAGAAAGGTTTGACTTTTTTCTTAGGCTCTTGTATCAGGATTCTCTTGTGCTAAATGTTCTGGAAGTGAATGGATGGAAGTGAACGAAGTGGTATGAGTATCTGACCTGACTTCTGTGGTTCTTGAGAAGAAAATTTGGTCTTCATCAGTGTTCTGACTGGAAGGATAGAGGCAGGCAGGAGTCCAGATAAAAGAGTATGGAAGTGCTTGAACTGTTAGTTCAAAGTCTATAGATCTCAAGAGAATCAGAGGGAAGCAAGCATCTTGTTCACTTTAATATCTTTTTCTTCCAAGGAAATACATTAGTGGGTTTTTTCCATATCAGCTGAGATCATGGAAATGCTGTGGGAATTAGCATGGTAACCAAGTGGTTGCTTTCTCACTTGAAGGAGATTCCTGATCAAAAGTCAGTCTGAGAGTGACTGACTTCACAAATTGCTTCCTTCTAATTTTCTGATATTAAGATTCCTAGGATAAGCAAATCTTGATGCAGATTTGCAACTAAGTCATAAAAAGGTTCTTAGAGCAAGTATGATCATGTTTTTAGCTATAATTACATCATCTGCATGGTTTACCCTATTTTTTGATTGAAAAAAAAGTACAAAGAAGTTTCATTTTGTCCCAGCTTTAATGACTCTAGATCAAATGTGCTTGATTCTAGCAATAAAAAGCTGTTTGTATCTGTGAGTCCTGTATACCCAAGAATCTGAACTCACTCACCATCCAGAACAGAAGGACTTGGAAACAGGTATACCTTAACTAGCATTCATGTGCCTTTGGTGCCTTTGCATGTGAAATGATGAACATGTTGACAAGAGAACTTGGTGGTCTTGTGAGCACAGGACTAGGTGGAACTCAGCTTGGTACTCTCCAAGTTGGGCTGCATTATCTCTCCTCTGCCTTCTGTTTCTTTTATTTTGTCTATGCCCCAGTCAAGCAAATGTCAGAACTCAGAGTATATTTTCTGTGAATAAATCTCTGCATCTATATAATTGAAGCCAGTGAGACACTGAAGAAACAAGAACCCATCCACGGGGAAGGACAGCTTCAAAACAAATGTGGTTACAGCCCGTGGGTTGTTTCCTTCTGAAGCTCTAACTCTGTAACTTATTTCTGTCACAATGTGTCCTGTTAATATTTAAAAGGTACAAACACTGTTACAAAGTAGATGGAATTTCATGCAAGTGTAAGTAAAGTATAACTTGAAGTGTCTCACACTTTTGTGCATCCTGTGTACCCTTTTTATGATTAGTGGCATAGACTAAAGTACTACATACATTAATCTGAGAACACTATTATTTTTTCTGTAATACTGTGTAGTATGTAATTCCACACATAATTTTCCCTTAGTTGAAAATTCTTTCAGCATTTCCAGTAGTATGTGGACCCTTGAGAAGTTCCCAATCTTTTCTCCACAAATAAATTTGATAGGAGATTTGTAAAAGCTGTTTGCAGCATGGCAAGGATTAGTGGCAAAAAATGTAAAGGAATTCAGTTTACTCTGTGTATATAGACAGGAGAAATGTCTGACGTCATCCGGTACAATCGGGACAACTGTTTGGTGTTAAAAGTGTATAAATGCCACATTTTTAAAGGCCATCAAAGACAGTTTGACTGATTTACCCTTACATAAGGTCAGTTCTGTTTAATTTCCTTAACTTGGCACTTTAAAACTTGTATTAATTGCAAGAAGCTGTTGTATCCTAGGACTGTGCATGTTTGCTTGTTCATTCTGATCAGACTTGTTTAGGTTCCTAACTGAGGCTGTATCCTACCTGCAACTGAAGTAATAATAACTTCTATTAAAATTGTCAATATACCACATGTTTTCCATTCTTTGTTCTCTTGACTACTTGTATTCTTGAGATTTATTTACTCAAGGTAACAATACTAAGTTGATTTTTTTTAAAGAAATAACGTCTTTGTCTTGAGAAAGAAAGGAGAGGCACTTAAATAACTAACAGTACTTCAGTAGAAGAGAAAAGCAGGGACTCAAGATTAAAGGATAGGTTCAAAGAAACACACACAAAATTCGGACACTTAAAATTAGAATATTGGATGTTGCTCTAGAAGTGTTGTAGAAGACTGGTAACATTTACCCTTAGGGAAAAAAGCTGGGAGAAATAAGCAAGTTGTAATATTTATGCAGCTGATTTCCAGTGAAGTCTAATTTGTGTCATACAAGTCCCAGAGGCTGTTAGTTGGGTAATCTTGGATTTGGGTGATTATTTATGGCTTCATCTTTTGGTGCATCAAGATTCTAAGCACACAGGCTTTTGTGTTGAACAGTCTTCAGTCTTGTGCTTAGTTGAGTCTACTTAGGTGGTGTTGACTCCTGGTATCCCAGCACCCAAGATCAGGAACCCAAACTTAGGGGTTTTGCTGGATTAGAGTGGCTGGAATGTCAAGGGTTGAGTTACTAGACAGCTCTCATGGAGACAGCCTCAGAGAATAGGATGTGCACTGTTACTGCAGCTGATGTAAGTTTTTTATCAATGATGAACCTTGAACTTAAAGAGAAGTCAACATTCTTAAAATCAATTACCTTTTTTTAACAATCTGAAAAAAACCCAAGACATTTACATTTCAAAGTGAATTGCTGCATTTTTTTCTCTAGGTTTCACAGCAAGAGATTGTGTAGGAAGTGCTGCTTAAAATGTTATGTGTAGTAAGTAGCTCAGATGAGGATCTGATGGCTCTTTGGGATATTCTTGTGTGGAAAAGAATTGTTCTTTATCATATTCAAGTGTTCTTCCTCCAGTAAAATGAAACATGAGTTTTGTGCGTGTCCTTGTACTGCAGCAGCTTTTTGGAACAGTGATCCAGGAGACAGCAGGTGGCGTTTCTTGACCATACTCTTCTGCCAACATTTCCAAGGGTGGCCTGCAGTGTCACTTATGTAAGGGCAAGGCAGAATGAATGGTTTGCCCTATGTTTAATGTGTGCCATCTTAAAATGGAAAATCAAGCAATAGAAAGCTGCCTTGTATTGTTGGTAATGGTTGGTGATGACTGCAAACCTAGAGATTTACAGCACTCACTTTGAAACTTACAGCATTTATTGAAGCAACTCATCTTTGTCAATGATCACAGTACAGTGTTTACAGTATTCTGTGGAAATCCTAATCAATGAACTAGATGACAGGCTGTTGATGTTGTTTCTTGTACACCAATGACAATTACAAATGCTTACATTGCTATACCTTTAGGAGAAAGTTGGACCCTTTTTCTGACTTGAATTTTAAAAGCATCCATTCTTATGTTCAGAGAGGATCTGGACTGTGTGCAGTCTTCAAAGGACTGGCATTCCTCTGCCGTAGATGCTTCTGCTTTTCTCCATGACTTAATACTTTGTTGTTTTTCATATTTCTTTCCACAAACATATTGAGTCTTGGTGATGAAGGTGCACATCTTTTGTGTTTCTCCCAAGTTAATTCTCTGCTTCGACTCAATAAAAATGAATGTGAAAGGTTTAGTCGTAGCGGGAGAGTTCAGGAATGCTTCCAGTACTCAAGAAGAGCTTTCACATATTTAATGCACCTTCTAAACAAGCTTAAATAACATGAAACAAAGATTTGTTAGAAGCTTGCAGCAGAGTAGAAAGGAGGGACACCTACCGTGCATAGGTCTAAAGATACTCAACTTTGTTTTTCTTTCAGGCTTTTTTTCAGGGTTGCTTCAGGTTTGCATCCTTCTGAAATTTTTTTATTGCTAAATAAGAGACTTGTTTGTTTTTAAACTACGTCTGTCGTGGCTGCTTGCACGCCCTTCTACGTCACATTCTCCTTAGAATAAGTTTTTAAAAGAATTTATCATTCACTGCCTTCATCTTCTGTTTCTTTTAACCTGATGCTTACGAACAGCATTTTGAACTCAGCAAATGTCTGATTGCCTACTTGCAGACTACTTTTTAAGTCATTTCATTTTCATCTGAATGATAAATTTAAGCAGCGAGATGAACTAGGAAGACTTAAAACTGCTACTGGTACTACTGGTACTGGTCCCATGTTTTGTAATGTGAAATATAGTGCTATTTTCTTACCTATGTTTGCTTCTGCTATTGAAGTTGGCTGTAGACCTTCAGGGGCTTTTGCTGTGTCTTTCCTCTACGCGGTTGTCTGGATCTCCTAGTAATTCCAGCAGCACATGCGGTAAAAACTGAGATAGTCTGACTTCAACTCCCCCAGCAGAGATGCTGGTTTTTTCCAAGTACAGATGCTCTAACTACAAACCCTTGTGTATACCATCAGGTAAGGTCAGCTTCAAAGTCCTTGTGCCAAGCAGCAACTCAAAATAAATGCAGGAGCACTGATACTAGAGGGAAGTTGAGTTAGGGACCATGTGCACAGATCAGATGTATGGGTTCAAAGTCAGCTGAGCCTGAACCTTGTGTCTGCATGAAGGGTAAAGCCATCTGTTAGTTACAGGAGACTCCTTCCTATTGAGATGTAGGCAGTAATCCAGCAACCAGTCTGGAAGATGTGGAGGTGCTGCCCAAGCTTGTTTATCCTTTGGATTTTTACCCTTTGCTGATATTCCATGTGGGCACCTATAATGCTGCTGGGAGCAACCTGGAGTGCATTGAGGATGGCTACAGTTGGGAGGAGGGTAAAGAGCAAGTGGGACACATGATGTCTGTCAGATCCTGACCAGGAGAGAGGGAAAGTTCTAAGTGGACTAAATGTGACAGTGTCACAGCTTGGCTGCATGGCTGGTCTCACAGACAAGCCTTTGGCTTCTGTGACCAGTCTTAACAAGAACTGGTGGTTGGGTTGGGGTTTGCTTAACAAAGTGTGTCTTTACAAACAAGCTTCCTAACCTAGCGAGGATGGCTTTACATGAGGTCTGCCAGGAAGGGTTACCACAACCTGGAGAGAACTGAGAGCACAAGAGAGAAAGTGCAGCTGAATGTGGCAAACAGCAAGGCTCTCACACTTCCCTGCAAAAGCAGTGCAACTTGGGACCCATCTCGAATGCCTGTACAGAGATCTGCGAGCATAAGGAATAAGCAGGAGAATTGTGTATACACAAATGCAGACCTAAGACCTTGTTAGGATTATGGTGATGTGGTAGGATAGCTCTCATAAATATAGTGCTGCAGTGGAGGGATACAGAAAAGACAGAGTGGGTAAGGATGGCAGAGAAGAGAGATTGAGCTCTGTACAAAGCAGGTGCATGGATTTTGCCTTGGGACAGGTGATGAGTGAGTAGTGATCTTGTCGGTAAGGATCAGAGGGCAGATCAGCACAGGGATGCTTCAGTGGGTATCTACTACATCCTGCCTGATAAAGAAGGCACACATACAGACACACACACACACACACACAAACACAGGTGAAGCATTCTTTAGGCAGCTGGAGAAAGTCTCAGTCACAGACCCTAGTTCCTATCTGGGCCTTAGTCAACCTGATGGAAGGACAGCATAGCTGGACACAATCAGTCTAGGAGATTTCTGGAATGTGCTGAGGACAATCTCTTTGTGAGTGTAACAGAGGGACTGGTAAGGGAAGATGCTCTCTTGGATCTGTGACTCACAAATGCACAGCAATTGCTGTATAGTGTAAAGGGGAAGGGCAACACTTGCTGCAGCAACGATGTTTCTTGTGGAGCCAAGAGTGTGAAGTTTAAGATCCTGAGAGGAGGAATCTAGATCCAGAACTTCAGAACAGTAGGTTTTGGCATGTTATGGGACTTACCTCCAGGATCCTGTAGGAAACTACCCCAGAAGGAAAAAGTCTGGGGTGATCTGGTTGATCTTCAGAGGCAATGTTCTCAGAGCGCTGGAATGATCTGTCTCATTGCGCATAAAGTTGAGCAAGCTGGCAAAGGGCCGAATGAGCAGAGAGCTCCTGACTGAGCTCAAACACAAAAAAGGTGCACACAGAAGGTGGAAGCGGTGTAGGCTACACAGGAGGAATGCAAAGACATTGACCCTGCATGCAGAAATGAAGTCAGAAAGATCGAAGCTTAGTTGCTGGTGAAACTAGCAAAGAATGGGAAGGATGGCAAGAATGGTTTTTGCTGAAGATATTGGCAACAAAAGAACGGTTAAGGAGAATGTGGGCCTACTGATCAGTGGGACAGGGGAACTAGTGACAAATGACAGGGAAAAGACTGAGGCACTCTGCTTTTTTGCAGCCAAGCTGGTCAGAGGAAAAGAGGCTGAGAGAAATGGGTTTGCTCAGCCTAAAGAAGAGAAGGCTTAGAGAAAACCTTATTCCTGTCTACAGCATGACAAACAGATGGTGGAGCTAGACTATTCTCAGAAATGCATGATGATATGATTGGGCACAATGGCCACAAGTTGAAACATGGGACATTCTGGTCAGGTACCAGAAAAGAAGTTGTCATGAGGGAGATCAAATACTGAAAGAGTTTACCCAAAGAGGAGGTAAAATCTTTATTCTTGGAGGCCTTCAATACTCACCTGGAACTTGGACATGGCCCTAAGGAACTTGAACTGGTTAGACGTGCTCTGAGCTGGGGTTTGGAGGTCCATTTCAAACTGAGTTGTTCTGTTATACAACTGGGTGACCTACTGACTATCCTGTCTTGTGAGAAACAAATGAAGATTTCATATTCCCACCATGATGTAGCTGTCTTCTACACAATTGTATAGAAAAGGTTCTCTTTTTAGTCTCTTCAATATTGAGACTGGTGATTACCCGACCTGGTCCCAATTCTCACTTGAGGTGTCAGGGTTATGAGTTACAATGGAAGTTCTGGACTCAAACTTGGCCTTTCTGTTGCCCCTTTTCTACCCAGAATACAGCAGTGCAAATTCCCAAATCATATGACAACCATGTGCTCTACAAATAGTCATGATGATAGCTATTCTGGCTAATTCCATCACAAGAGGATGTATGCTTGCAGCAGCCAGCCCCTGCATCCACTCCAGCACCTAATCCAGAAAAGAATTGCCATCTTAGTTTACATGAAGGTGGTTTTTTCAACGTTTTGTTTTCTACATAGATGTAAGATGAACTTTTTGTGTCCAGTTTCCTAAGTGGTAAGCTAGTCCTTGTTTTCCATTTCTATGCAGTTAAGGGAAGTTTGTGGGCTCTCACTCCCACTGACCTGTGTGAGGTGTTTGAAGAGAGATTAGGGCCTCATCCATATCCAGCAGAAACTGAAAAATCAAAATGAAATAGAAAATTACCATTCTTGTATCTGCTAGGCAATTCAGGCTAGCAAATTATCACATTTACTTTAGGAACTGGACATGTCTTGTAGCAGGAGACTTGGCAGCACCAATCTTCATGGAAAATTTTAGGAAAGAATATTGGAAAAGATAACTTAATAGTAACACTTGAAACAGCTGAGTGAGAATTCCCAAGTGTCATGGTTTAACCCCAGCCAGCAGCCAAGCCCCACACAGCTGCTCACTTACTCCCCCACCAGAGGGATTAAGGAGAGAATCAGAAGGGTAAAACCTGGAGAACCCATGGGCTGAGGCAAAGGGAGTTTAACAGGGAAAGCAAAAGTTGTCACGTGCGAGCAAAGCAAAACAAGGAATCCGCTCACTGCTTCCCATGGGCATGCAATGCCATGGCAGTTCTCCAGGAGAGCAGGGCCCCATCACACATAATGGTTACTTGGGAAGACAAACTCCATCACTCCAAATGTTCCTCCTTCCCCCACTTTATACACTGAGCATGGTGCCACAGGGTCTGGGATATCCCTTTGGTCAGTTGGGGTCGCCTGTCCTGGCTGTGTCTCCTCCCAGTCTCCCAAGCACCCCCAGTCCCCTCCCCAGCGTGGCCGTACCAAAAGCAGAAAAGGCCTTGGCTCTGTGTAAGCCCTGCTCAGCAACAGCAAAAACATCTCTGTATTATCAACCCTGAGTTCAGCACAAATCCAAACCACAGCCCCTACCAGCCACTGAGATGAGAATTAATTCTACCTCAGCCCAAACCAGCACACCAAGTTAGCAACTCCCTTGCAATTATTCCATCTGTAAGTACTTACAAGTGCTCTAACATTTCTTTCAGCTTCATGACAGTAAATGAACCTCGCTCTGAATGGCAAGATTTTAATGATGGGTTTTTTTGTTGCTGACTTAACTGTTAGAAAGAGTGGTCCTGCACTCCTTTCAGCCACCATGTGCTGCAGAACTGGAGACAGCGAGTCCAGCATAACATGTTAGAAGAGGAAAGAGAATCAGTTCACAAATTCACTTTACATAATTTAAAAACTCCTAAGTGTATGCTTAAACATGAGCAAAATAGTTTGGGAAACTTCTCATCCTCCTTCTCTATAATACCATCACTTGGGGAGGGGTAAAGGGAAGGGAGGAATAAAAAGGAGAAATAAAAGGCAGAGACATTGTTGAGAACTTCTTCTTTATGTTTGAAGCTTTATCAGTTCTCACATCAGAATGACAGAAAAAGAGAACTGTGATGGAGAAAGGATGATACAACTACAGAATTGCCATAGTGGTTAAGTACTTTCAGGGGAAATTCAGACCACAAAATTTGCTCTGCTGCACTTTTACTACCCTTTGGAAGGATTTAAGATTTGTAAGCATTGGCAAATAAAAGCTTTGAAAAATTTCTCACAAAGTGCTAAGAAAAGTGTATCCTTGAATTTAGGAAAGAACGTGCAGTGTCTGTTACCCTAATGCAGCTCTTTATGGACAGTGACACAGATGAAAACCTCAGCATGTCAAATTTCAGGCCTAGGAGTTTACACCACATGCACATTTTCATGGGCTCAACTGGTTGGACTGCAAGACATTTCTCCCTTGAGTTGTCACATATCTTTATTTTCTCTGCATTTCCAGACTAAGCAGTTTTCTGCCTTGAAGAATGTGATGGGAAAAGTGTGGTGCCTTGTAATATTTACATTACCAAAGACAGTTTTAGATTTTTCTCTATTTTTTTCATGTGTTTGTAACCATTTTAGTGACACCTCTATTTTGGGTTGATTTTTTTTATTTCTTACAAACTAAGCACCGAACTATGGAGTAACTTGCAATGGAAGAGATTTCTAGAGCTCATCTTGTCCCACCCTCTATTACATATCAGCACAGAATGGCATGAAATATCATCAGAGAAAGGAAATTAAAAGCCTTGCCTGTGCAATTGTAGCCATCTGGGTGTAGCTCACTTTTCTACCAGTGAAATCAACCTTGTTCTTTCACTTTTCCTTCCTTTAAAGAAACACGTACTTTCAGTTAACTCTCTTGCTTCACACATGGTTACAGGTAGCTCCTGTTCCTGCCTACTCCTAAAATGACTGTGAGTGTTTTACGTATGGGCTGAGAACCACTCCAAATTAGGGCTTACAGTAGTAACTAGCTTTTATTGTTTTCTCCTTAAGTTGGAGTGCCTAAAAGCACTGTGATCTCCAGAGAGTGGAGAGAAGAGCTGTTCTTGCCCTGAGGTGGTTTTAAGTAACTCACCTCTGCTCCATTCTTTTCTGCACACAGAAAAAAAGTAGGTATTTCTTACCTACTGGGTAAATATAATCAGCCACCTTCTGCTACAGGTGGATCTCTACAATAAGTAGTTCACAATTTGAAGTCCCATATACTTCATTAATGTTCTTTTTATATTTATCCTATTCTTTTAAATATCTTTTCCTTAGGGTCAGAGCATATGTATAACTTCCTGAACCGAGTCAATACTTCCCATGCCAATTATCTGATGGAGTATTTACATGGTTAGCTTTTTTTTTTTCCTTTAAATCCTAGGGGTTGTAGCATTCATGATGTTTTTCCCAAGGATATTTGTCTAATGAGGTTTTTCCAGATCCTGATGACATATTTAGAAATGTCCGGATCAAGAAAAGACTTTTTACACTGCCAAAATAGCAGCAATAAGAAGCAATATCCCAGTATGGCTCTGACTATTCCTGTGTGAGAGTATGTTGTGTCTAAGGCTTACAAGTAATATTGGACTTGCTGTGCTGTCTCTTCTCCTTCGCTCAGGTTTGGATGCCCAAACAACAAGCTGCTTTCTCTCCAAATCTGAGCAGTCGGATGTTTGCTCCAGTCCCAAGGTGATATGTTACTGTGTTTCTTTTCTCTTGTGCTCACATATGAAGCCAATTGTGATTTTGTTCCTCCATTATGTTGTGCTTGGTCCTATTCCTTCCCTATAATTTAGCAAGAGGTCTAAAACTGTGTTCAATTTGCCAATTATCATGTATGTTGTTGTAACATTTTGTTTGCCTAAATGTTTTCATGCTGAAAGTCTTCCTGTTAGCTACAGGCAGCAGTTTACATGTGTGGGTTTTGTCTTTCAAATATTCAAGGTAATTTCTATAAATAGTGACTCAGGCCATTACTGTGTGTTTTGAGCAAGACTGCTCCTGTAATTAGTCTAGACATTCATGCAGACAGCCTGGGAGCTGCAAGTTAGAGCCATACTGTTCTGTTCTTCTGTTTGGTTTCTTAATATTTCTATTCTTAAACTTGCGCTCTCAGAAAGGAGACGCATGAAGACAGGGTGTTGGGGAAGAGGAAACAAGACCTGCTTCTCTATGGCAGAAAAAAAGTACATCACTGTGTGTTTACTTCATCAGAGCTGATTTCCTGTCCTGGCTGCAGTCACGATTCCTGGTGTGAATCAGGGCAAATAAAAGAAATTAGGAAGGGTAGTAACAAATCATATGGTTCATATTTACGCCAAGAACATTTCCCATTTCTTTCAACACCCATGATGTGCTATTAAATAGCCCAGTATGCTTCCAATAAATATACGCATTTAAAAGGAAACACATTAAAAATTATTGTAATGTTGAATAATTCAATCAGGTCTACTATGCAATACCTTAGAAAAATTCCTGTGAATAGCATGAGAGACTGCCATCTCTCTCTGATTCTGAGTGCAAGTAGAGGTATATTCCCAATATGCTGCTGTGACCCATAACCAAAAACTCATGTGAGAACTGAAATCTGTTCCTTAGAAACACCAGAGATAATTTAGCCGTCCTGATTCCTCAGCTTCTAGCCAGAAACACTAAGGGTCTAAGAAGTAACATTCATGTGATGAGACTATTCCATGTATTTTATGGACAAATACGTACTTACAGCCAAAATGTTGATATTTGTCTCAGTTTTAAAGAGACCATCTCTGGAAATCTAGGGACAGAATTTCAGATAATGTTTCACATGGGTTTTCTATGCTGTTTGGCAGCTCAGAAAATTGAACAATGTTAAGGTGTCCCAGAAATGAGGCACCTCAGACTGGATGCCTTCCATAAAAGTGTTGTTGGCCATTTTGGCTGGCAGCTATATGGTATCTTGTGACTTCCTGCTGTGAAATTAATTAATAGCTCTTGTCAGTCAAGTCACAGTCAAGTAATTGTAAGTGTTCTTAACCAGGGTGATTTACTTCACAAGCCCTTCCTTGTGCCAGAAATAGATGTGTAGAAGGATGATGGGAAGCTATGTGATCTTGTATTTTTCCTACATGCCTTGTAAATCCAAAGATTCTGAAATCTTGACAATTAATCTGAAAACTTCCATCAAACATACCTTATCTTGAAATAGAACTAATTTGGTATTGCATTATCTCAGACGGCTTCATTCAGACACATGAAACACCTGGGCATCTTTAGAAATCAAGAAAATATAGAAGTCAGACCCATTGGTATAAGTTGTGTGCCACTTTGCTTCATCTCAGCTCTGATTACTTCTGCTATAAGAGAATTTTTCACTGGGTTCCAGCACCACGCACCCAGTCTGTAGACCTTGTAAATGTGTTTAAAAGGCCAGCTCAGCAAATGCTATTGTTGAAACAATAAGCAGAAACTTAATAAATGGAAATACTTCCTGTTTCTCTAAATGACCTTAAGGGGAAAAATGAAAGTATAAAACTGAGAATATCAGACATTTCTTAAAACTGCCTTTTTGAGTAATAGGGAAAAATTCAGTCCACAAGCATAGAAAAATCCTCAGCAGATTTACAATTTTTTGCACAAAGCTAATTTTGGCCTGGTCTAATCTAACATATTTTCCTCATTGTATGAGTGAATAAATGCCACTTTTTTTTTAAAGATTCATGCCTCATCACTGGCAAGGTTATTTTTGGTATGCCCTGACCTTCAAGGAAGCAGTTCTCCCTGTATTGATCTTTATCTGTGCACATAGTTTTGTCTCTCTCTATGGGGGCAGTATTACTGCTCAGCACGTCTCATGCTCCGCCAGGTAAGAGAGGAGGCAGAGGCCTTTGCTATAGAAGGATCTTTCTTTGTGCATTTCACAACTACAGCTCCTGCTGCTTGTAGCTGCAGCCATTCTTTATTGTTCCTTGTTCCTTTGCGTATATGGACTAAATTGAGCCTCTGAATTCACCATTTTTACAGCAAAACAGTGGTAAAGGTGTCTTACTACATCTGGACCTATCTACATCTTTTTCTGCAAAGCTAGGATGAGACTGTAATTAAGTTTACTGATGGATTCAAATGTTTGAAAAGCAGTAAGGCCAAAGGGCTTTCTGAGAAAAAAAAATGTTCTGCTTGCATGCTCCACTGAAAGCCATCTGGTGCTTCGTGCACTTCCTCTCCTTAATGATGAATGTGATACTGCTCTTCTGGCATAGAACATCTTTTTGTGTGCGTAAATTTTATATTGTAGTTGTAGGCTATAAATTTCAGCAGCATGGACAGAAACTGGGCAAATTCACAGAATGGTATTTTGCTGTTTCATGGGACTGGGTAATTCCACGTGCAATTTGAAATACGGTAAATGAAATAGTGTGAGATCAGCTCGCAGTATCACAAAGTGTTTACATCTGGAATCAGACCTGGCAATACAGACATCATCATGCTGAATCAGCAACAGCAGAAGGCAAATGAAGGCAAGACAAAGCAAGAACTTCTCAGGCAATGCAAAAAGAGCTGTATCTCAAAATTCTCTATGTCACATATAGAGTGACCAGTTAGAGCAAACTCTATCTACACAGGAAAAACATTCTTCAGCTGGGGACCCAGGCAGCAAGAGCTAGTTATGCTGGATATTCCACAGAACAAAATCTATTCATACAGTGAAAAAACAAAACAAAAGATGAAAAAACCAACCCACCCCCTGAAAAAAAAAGCCTAACCAAAAAACAGACCAAACAAAAAAACCCCAATAAACAAAAAACCAAAAAACTCACAACAACAAAAAAACAACCAACCAAACCCCAAACAACTAGGAAACAATGTTTCATCTGGGCAATAGTTACTTAAAATTTACTGAGTCTATTGAGTGACATATAAATAATAATGATTCTTTACATACCGTGAGTGTAAAGAGAAATGTAGATAATGTTTCTGATGTGTTAGCAGGATAACTACAAGTTTGTCATTGACCCAGTAAGCATGGTTTACCCAAGTCAATTACTTGGACCGCTATTTTAGGTAATGTATTGGGTTTGCATGGCTTGGTTTTTGGTAGCGAGGGGGCCACAGAGGTGGTTTCTGTGAGAAGCTGCTGGCAGCTTCCACCATGTCTGGCAGAGCCAATCCCTGATGACTCTGAAGATGGACGTGCTGCTGGCCAAGGCTGGGCCAATTAGAGATGTTGGTAATGCCTCTGTGATGATGGATTTAAGAAGAAATCAAAACAAAAGTTGTGGGGCAGTTGTTAATTGCAGCCAGAGAAGAGCAGAGTGAGAACATATGAGAAGAACAACCCTGTGGACACCGAGGTCAGTGAAGAAGGAGGGGCAGGAGGTGTTCCAGGTGCCGAGATTCCCCTGCAGCCCATGGTCCAGCCCACGGTGAAGCAGCTGTGCCCCTGCAACCCATGGAGATCCCTGGGGAATGCAGAGATCCACCTGCAGCCCGTGGAGGAGCCCACACTGGAGCAGGTGGATGTCTGAGAGGAGGCTGTGGTCCGGTGGGAGATGCGTGGAGAGAGGGGCCCTACTCCCGTGCTGAAGCAGCCTGTCCTTGAAGCACTGCACCCCGTGCAAGAGTGACCCACGCTGGAGCAGTTTGGGGAGGGCTGTTGGACACAGGATGGACTCATGTTGGAGAAGTTCATGGAGAACTGTCTCCCGTGGGAGGGACCCCAGAGTGCAGCAGGGGAATGACTCCTCTCCCTGAGCAGTGGGAGACGCCACAGGTCATGAACTGACCATAACCCCCATTCCCTCTCTCGTTGCACCGCTGGGGTAGGAGACACAGCTGGGAAGGAGGGAGGGGTAAGGGGAAGATGTTTTTAAGGGTTTATTTTACTTCTCATTAACCTGCTATGGTTTTGTTAGTAATAAATTCATTTCACATTTCTGAGTTGAGCCTGTTTTGCCCATAATGGTATTTGGTGGGGGAGCTTTCTCAGTCCTTAGCTCAACCCATGAACCCTTTGTTAACTTTTCTCTCCTATGTGCAGTTTGCAGAGGGGAGTGAGTGAGTGGCTTTGGTGGGTGCCTGGCACCAGCATCAACCCACAACAGGTATTTTCAACATGATTCTTCTCTCTGTTCAACACCTGTACAAAAATACTGCTGTTATGGATATTTTGCAAGTAAATGCACCCTTTGATTTGTATTGCATACCTGCTGAATTCTGTACTGCACTTGCTGATAGAACAAGCATCTACTGGCTACAATAAACTTGTAAGATGCTCTGCTTAAACTCCACTACTGCTTTTGCAACTCCATGTGGCTATGACCTTAGTTTCAGCTATCAGAATACAGAACACTGAGGAAACACATTCTTGTGTAAAAGCTTTTGTTCACAAAATTAAAATTTGTCTTACTATGACAAGGATAAAATAAAAAAATAAAATGCCTTCTATCATTTAGAGCATGAGATGTTAACTCTTAAGAACTTAATAAACTGTTATTCTATCAAAGTGATTACATTTTTGGAATAGATTCAAGCAGTAATAGAAATACAGAATAATGCTAAAAGTTATTTATGTATGTATTTTAAAGATGCCCCAGAGGCTATAGTGACCTTCATCCATCCACTTCTACACATAAAAGAACAATTAGAAGAATTTTGTGGTTAAAGATATTTACTTCTCTTGACTCACGATGCACACATTACCAAAATTCTAAATTGAAAAAAAATCCCATCATATATACTAAATGTGTATGTTTTCTTTTCTATTCTGAATACGTTATACTGTTTCGTATTGGTGCCCCAAGTTTGGTGTCCCTGGTTCTCAGCAGCCAGAAGTCAAGTATTGCCTGACCAATATTGTATCTAGAAAAACTCCTGAAATGTCTGAAAAATGCTCACATGCTGTATAAACATATTCCAGTGAACAAAACTGAAACTTATCTTCACTAAATGTGAAATCAGAAAGTCAGAGTTGCCTGTTCTTGTACATTGTCTCTGCAGCAGGACTGAAAACAGACCTTTATATGTCACCATAGCTACAAAAGTTTCATCACTGAAGGAATTTTGTTCTTAATGCTCTCTCCAAGATCTTATGTCATTGTATGAAAATGGTATTTTTCCAACATATTTAGGATTCTCAGCTATGAAGGCTTGTGTCATGTGAATCTGCAGCTTGTCCAGACAGGTACTGATGTCCTCCCTCACATTTGCTGCAGGGGTAACTAGAGATGCTTTATACTCCACAATAAAAAAGGTTAACCATTCCAATCACTTTCTACTAATACTTTGGAAAAAAGGTTTCTGGAACTTGTTCTCTTAAAATTATTTCTCTTGTTGTATGTGATTGGAGGGAAGGTGGTTTCCCTGAGAAGAACCAGCTGTGCAAAATATAGAGTCATCCTTTTCCAGTTAAGAGGTGAACTGACACCAAGACACGTTGACTGACTATTTCTCCATGTTAAGTCATTTATTATTAATGCAGTTTTCCAGTATACATTAATGTAATTTCCTCTACAAGTTGCCCACTATGGATCTTCTTACTTTTCCTATATAGGAGAACAATAGCAGGAAGGAGAAATATGTGCACATTATTTAAACTAAGGAAGGGACAGGTGCAAAATTAAGTGATTTTTAGCTGAATAGCACAAAATGTTTACACAAATTCAAATGGGAACTACTTATATATGTGTTAATAAGGGGTTTACAAGAGCTGATGTCATGCAAGGATGACACAGGAGCTACAATTCTAATACTTTTGCTTCAGAGTTCAAGGAAGTAAGTACAACATCCTGAGAAAGAATGCAATGGAGATGTGTTAGAGCACATCAGTCATTCATAAGGTGACATGGATGTTGGACACATCACACAACAGTGTTAACTTTTGTAAATCTTATTGCTCTCCTTCATTATAGGGATTTGTAAGGAAATAAACGGACCAGCCACACTGTTTGATGTATTTTACAACAACAACAACAACGATGATGATGATGATGATGATGATGATAAGAAGAAGAAGAAGAAGAAGAAGAAGAAGTTATTTTTATTAATGTCGACATTCAAACATATACTTGAAATATTTGTTTGAATAACTGCAACGAAAGTTTCAATAGTGGTTTGCAAGCAGACGTTATTAGGAGTGACTTGGGGCATTACTCAAAGGGTACATAAGTGTCTTAAGTTCTATATTTACTTTTAAAGGACATGACTTAGTTTTCATCTAGGTTCTAGGAACTCACCACACCTAGCCTCAGCCAACAGATTGAAAATATTTTCTGGCTAAACTGGTCTTTCGTAGAAAACTAAATTTTTTAGTGAACATTTTCCCCAAGTATGTTCTGTCTTCCATGAAGAAAAATCAACCCTTGTTTTGGCCAAAAAATGGAATTCCTAGAAATCAGTAAAGGTTTTCTCTGTGGTTGAAGTTTACTACATTTCAGCTGAAATTAAAGACCTCTTCTCTGAAAGGTGTCTTTGCAAATTGTTGTCTATCAGCAATGATTAAACAATATCTTCCATCACACGTCTTGGCTTTGCAAATGCAAAAAAAAAATTTATTTCTTTTCAGAAGAGGAGAGTGCCTTTTCAGAGGCTTCAGGCAGCCAGGAAACATGGTCAGTAAAGAAAAATAGCATTCTGACTGAAAAAAATGTTTCATATGCATGTTGTGCCAACTAGCAGGAGCCATAAGACAGTGCAGGTCTCTTTCCACGGGCTCCTGCTCCTCCTGCTCCTGTTTACCCTTTTCATGTGATTTTTGAGATTTCAAACAGTACTGTGTCAAGTGAACCACAGAAACCAGAAATTAACTATGTATAAGTAGCAGGGTAAAAACCAGAAAAGAAATGAAAATAAACAGGTAAAAATCAATAAATCAAAATGAATCTCTAGCAGCTCAAAGGTCCCTGCTCCTAAACCTACTGACTCCTCTCATGAGATGGCTGCACTACACTTTGCAAAGCTTTTGACATGATCTCCCATAGTGTCCTAGTACCCAAGATGGCGAGCTAGAGATTGGATATGCAGATGGTCAAATACATGGAAAACTGGCATGACTGCAGGACTCAAGAGTTTGTGTGACCATGAGTACAGAGAGTGCTGACTGGTTACTCACTGTGTCTCCTCAGGGAACCAGTATGACACCCATTCTGCTTAATGTCTCTGTTAATGACCTGGATGGGAGGAACTTCACCCACAGCAAGCCTGCCAGTGATATCAAGCCAGGCGATGGCAGATATGCTGGAGGGCATGCGGAGAGGAAGATGAAATTCTTGAGAACTTTTAGAAATGAGGTGTTGGGAGCCTCAGGGAGTTTAACAAGGACAAGTCCAAAGTCTTGGTGCAACACTATAGAGAATGGAATGAGTGGTTGGAAGCTAACTTTGCAAGGAGTATTTTAGAGCTATCTGCAACTGCCTCATGGGAAGACATGAGACAGTTGCAGACAGAGCCAAAGCCAAACCCTTCCTGGAAGCGCACAGTGACAGGACTGGAGGGAACAGGAACAAATCAGAACACAGGAATAAGAAACTATTTTCATTGGAGAATTTCCACTGCATTGGAACAGACTCCCCTGAGAGATGGTGGAGTTTTCATCCCTGGGAGATATTCAAAACTCAACTGACATCTTCAACCACCTGATCTAGTTGGGTCCATTTTGAACAAGATGTTGGACTAGATGGCTTCCAGAGGTCCCTTCCAACCTCACTTATCCTGTGATTCTTCAACTCCATAAGCACTGTGTTCCCTTCAGCTGCTGAAGCTATTACTACAACAAATCTATTTTCCTTTGTCAGTCAGACAAATGTTAGTTTCCACGGTAACAAGGGTAATTCCTATATCTCAATTTTTCCTGCTTGTTAGATTAATTACCATACTTTAGGAAGATCTCAGTGAAGGTGAAGGAATTCCTGATTACCACAGGATTATCTTTTTCTTTCACCATGCTGTTTGTTTAGAAGATAGGGATTTTGAAAGACAATGTTCAGTAAATTGTCTGCATGAGACTGTTGGTGCCAGTAAAACATGTGGAGAGACATTTTACCATCTGCTTATTGCACGACAGTAGCTAGCGAAAAGGAAACTACTCTTATCTCTTCTACCGGAGTTTCATTAACAGCCTCTCATGTAAGAACAACTCAACATTAAATTATTATTCCTGGTTTATACTATAAAAAAGGCAATGAAGATATATTCCTGGATTTAAAGGTATTATTAAGAACCAACAAATAGTTAAATGTTTTACTTGACTTGCTATGGAAAGGAGCAATTAGGCTTTATATATATACTGAAATCCCTTATTCTGTTTCTCTGATTTTGTGTTGCTTTTTAAGTTATTTAGAAACATACTCAGTTTCAGCAGTGTCTGCAGTGCTGTAAAATGAAGACTTTACTAATTGCTATTTACCTTAATAGTTCTCAGATTGCATCCCACATAGTTACAAAAAGGGAAACATCAGCTATATTTACAGTGTCAAGAAAGACAACATTTTTTTTCCTTAAGCTTTCATCTTGTTTGCTCCCTTAAAAGCACTAAAAATGAATAGAAAAGAATTTCCTGGGGAAAACTCTGAAACACTTAGATAAAATAGAAGGAAATGACAGTGAAAGAGAATGACAGGCCTGTGTGTCATGGATGGGGGTGGGAGACTCCAAATTATGAAGCAGAGGGTAAGAAGCAAAGTCTTTCTTCATAGTCAGTGGCTAAAAAGTCATGACATTATTAATCATTTGTATAGGACAAGAAATGTGCATGGCTCTGTGCTGTGAAAGATAAACAAATAGAAGGATCTGTCATGGGTTTACATTTTAAAGGAAGGGGAAAAGTCAAAGCAACACAGTACTGTACATGTAATCATCACAGCTTTCAAGTTTTAGAGAACAGCTGAAGTTTTTATAAGGTCAGGAGTGGTTACAACTGAAAGTTTCTTTCTGAGTAACTTCTGTCCGAAAAAGTTGTTTCAAATCAACCTATTTCTCTCCTGCAAAGCTGTACTGGCTTCAGTGAAAATTTCTGCAGTCAGAAAGGGTTTTAATTCAGAAAAGCTTCAGACTGCATTTTGGAATCTATAAAAAAAAAAAAAAATTATTTGATGTCATTAAATGATATTACGTAAGTAACATGAGTTGTGCTTATAAATGTTTCTGGGCACCTAACAGAAACATCACTAGCTCTTTATTTTCTAGTGTAACACGTGACTTAGATTTGCATTATACTGTAACATTTTGTGGACAAGAAGTTGGTATATATGCTACAAACTTTTATCCAGGTAAACTGTGTGCTCACTAGGAAGACAGTCTCCTTGCACAACCAGCAAAGAAAGTGGTGTGTGTGAAAGTGGTGTTTTTGCTGAGGATGAATCACAAGAACAGGGAGAGTAGATTTGGAGGCTGAGACAGTTACTGCCATCCATTTGCTGAGAGAGAATCCTAGAACAGCTTGAGCTCAGAAAGCATTTTTCTAAGGCAATGTTTCAAATTACTCTTCAGTTACATTAACAAGAAAACAAGTATCAAATTACCATCTAATTACAGTGGACTTCAGCTGGCTTCATGACCAACCCACCAGCTTGCTCATGCCCCTTTCCCACTGATAAATTAACTAACTCTCATATTTGTTTCCTAAACTGGACTAGCTAGGGATATGCCACATTTCCAAGCAGCCAAGCATTTACTAAATTGAAATGTTTTTGACTCACAGCTAACAGCCACTGCTGCTAAGAGCAATTTTGGCAGAGGTGTCGCATTGTTATACCTTCTGGTTTGTATATCATCAGCTGGAGTAATTTTTCAGAACAATGCTGAATGATTATTACGTACTACTTCAAGCATGTCAGTACATATTAATGTTACACTGAACAGACATATTTCATTTCACAGAAGGAGTCAGGTTTAGACGTAAAAGGTGACACACAAAGATGTGAAACAAAATTAATTTTAAAGTACCTAAGGTAAGCTGCATTTAACCTTTTTGTGCATTTAACCTGTTTTTGAGAATCAAATTTTTATGTAGCTTAATTCATATTCAAAGGGAATTTAATCAAGTCCTATTCACAGTACTGTAGCACTTAGTAATCTAAATCTGGAAGAATGCTCCTCTTTACATGCATACTTGTATATAGTTCATATTCATCTTCTTAATTCCCAACCAGTTGAACTCCTGCATACGTAAATCTGTTTTCTTTTAACAAATGTAACACTTCTAGGCTAAAAAATGCTGGTAGCTGTCAGGGTTCATAATTCAACATATCGGTGGTTCTCAAACCTCAGTATGGCTGGCTGGAAGACTCTCATACAAATCTCACTAAGAAAATTATTAGATACTCTTTTATTTAGCAAGAGACAAAACAGAAGAAACTGCCATCCGAGTCACAGACCAGCAAGGTTCTAAGGAAAGCCTGGTCTGTACCAGTCAAAAAGCCTTCTTTGGGATATTCTGCAAACACAGATGGTTGGTGGAGACTAGATCATAAGGGTGCATATGTGTGAGTGTGACATGAATCTAACAAAAATGCAGTAAAAAAGAGCCAGAACAAGCCAAGGAGGTACCAGCAGCATGGATGGTCTTGAAAGAGATCCAGAGTGGGAGAGAAAGTTCTAATTTTGGACAGAATGCTGGCTTAAAACAGATTTGATTTTCTGAACAAAGAAACTGCCTCCTGTTGCTTGTCCCTCCTGTATTCAAAGAGAGAGAATTTTGTGTACTTTTTTTGTAAACAGAAGAGCAACACACGCCCCAAACTGCAAACTTTCCAGATTTAACAAGTTTTATGTAAAGACTCTTGGCTGAGAGCAGAAATATACACCTCAGGGTACTTGATACTTGATTCAAAGCTACTGCTTTTCTAAAATCCACTGCATTTTCAAACTCCTCAGCTTTTTTTACAGTTACAAGTCATTATTTATCTTAGGCAGAAAAAAGTAAGCAATTGAAGGATCTAAACAAAATTTGTTCTTTTTCTCTATGCATATTGTGTGTTGACATAAATAGCAGAGCAAGTCACTGTATCTTTCTCTCCCTGCACTGCTGCCTGGTGATGTCAAGCACGCCTACTGAAAGGCATAGAATCATAGAATCTGTATTGGAAAAGGCCTTTAAGATCATCGAGTCATAACACTGCCAAGTCCGCCACTAAAAAATGTCCCTCAGTACTATGTCTACATATCTTTTAAACACCTCCAGGAGTAGTGACTCAACCACTTCCTGTGCAGACTAGTCCATACTTGACAACCCTTTCTGTGAAGAAATTTTTCCTAATATCCAAACTAAACCTTCCCTGGAGCAACTAGAGTACCTCTTCTCTTGTTCTATTGCTCGTTATTTGGAAGAAGAAGCCAATCCCCACCTGGCTACAACCTCCTTTCAGGCAGTTGTAGAGAGTGATAATGTTCTGCAGAGCCTCCTTTTCTCCAGGCTAAGGAGCCCCAGCTCCTCAACCACTCTTTACAGTACTTGTACTCCAGATCTTTCAACAGCTTTATGGCCCTTCTCTGGACATGCTCCAGCACCTCAGTGTCTTCCTTGTCATGAGGGGCCCAGAACTGAACTCAGGGTTCGAGTGCCGAGTTCAGGAAAACAATCCCTGCCCTGGTCCTGCTGGCCACACTGGTGCTGGTACAGGCCAGGATGCCATTGGCCTTCTTGGCCACCTAGGCACACCCTGGCTCATGTTCAGTTGCTGTCACCAGCACCCCCAGGTCCTTTTCCTGTGGGCAGCTTTGCAGCCACTCTGCCCCAGCCTGTGGCGCTGCCTGGGGTTGTTGTGACCCAAGGGCAGGACCCGGCACTTGGCCTTGTTGAACCTCACACCACTGGCCTTGGCCCATGATCCAGCCTGTCCAGATCCCTCTGCAGAGCCTTCCTGCCCTCCAGCAGATCAACTCACACTCGACTTGGTGTTATTTGTAAACCAACTGAGAGGATGGTTAACACAGTCTTCATTCCTGGGGAAGCTCCCTGGGAGCTGGCCTGGGCTGTTTTAAGCCAGTGTGGACCCACATCCTACTCTGCAACTTTGTGAGAATGTCCCTTGCCTTAATTCACCTCTCAGTCTTCTGGGAAACGGGTGGAAAATAGTGGAAATGATCAGTAAGACGTAAAAGATTCTCATGGGGTGTTGACTCAAAAACACCATGGTCACAATGATGAAGCAGCTTGGAGGGAAAGTTATTCTGCCAAAAGAATGATATTCTTCTATAAATACTCTTACTTTATTCCTATTGTGGATTTCTTATCTCTCTGACTTAGGCAAATAGACTGTACACTACAGACCCTATAGCTGGATATTACAAACTTCAAATTATTCTAATATCCTTAAAGTTTTTCTTATCAGTGACTTTAATTTCCAGTTGCTCAATGGAACAGCAAAAATATAAGGGTGTTAGGGTATAGGCTGTAACAGGTTTTTTTGTTTCAGTTGAAGACTAAAATAAAGGCTCCCCATTTCTTTCCTGCTGCTATTCCAAGTTTCTCCTTCCCCTTCAGATAAGGAGCTAAGGAGAGCCTTGTTCAAACACGTGGCTTATTGATGTCTTGATGTTCTTAGATGGAACAGATACTTCTTCTAACTTGCTGTCCTCCAGGAAGAATACTGTATATCAGTTTAAGCGACAAGACTAGTGGAACTCATTTGTGAAACCCGTTTCAGGGTTTTCTTTAATATGATTAGGAGTTTCCATGATGACAGAAAATAAGAGGAAGAAAGTGATCTCGTATAACCAATTTAACCAACAAGTGATGAAGCCCTTTCTACTGCATTAGTATTCCTACCCAGCAAGATAATCAAACTCTGCAGTGGCACCTTGAATTCCTGTTTTGATTACCACCTTTCATGGTCCAGTTTTTCCCAGAGATCTGCAGGTCACAAATTTACATCTGAATATGGGGTAAGTGCTTCTCTAGGAGCTGTAACTGTGATTCTCTTTTACAAGAACTCATTTTTGTCTTTTCCGGTTTGCCATGGGTAGTGATGGTTTTTTCTGCTGGCTACACAATAAAGCTGAAGTAAAGCCTTGGGTCAAGACCCATATTTTATAGGGTCAAATTGTTCTTTATCTAGCTCAGCATCTTTGACTGCACTGCTGCTCAGGCAGAAGAAGAAGGAAGTTTGCATGTCAGGAAGATTGCTTCCTATTGCAGCATGAATAGCCCAACTGGTAGCAAGTTGGCTGTGTGCCATGAAAAATTGAACAGCCAAGTCAAACTGGGTCAGGTTTACACTTTACCAGGGTAATGCTGTCTAGTCAGACACCAGCACAGGAGCATTTTCAGATCAGAGTCTGCTCAGCCATGGGAGGAGGAAGAGAGAGAAAAGGAAGTTTGGCTGTCAGAAACCTTATTTTATCTTCTATTGTAAATACACAACTGGCAGCTGGTCAGGCATTCAAAGTTGAAAGGTCTACTGGCACCTGTTTTAGGTACATCCCTTCCTCAATAATGGGCTGAAAGCGTAAGCTGCAGAGAGCAGCCTCAGCTGAGAGCTAAAGCTGTTTTCCATCTGAGCTGGGGGTGGACTATGTTGTCCTGTAAGTTCTGCTTGCCTGCTTTACCTAAGGACAAACAGCTCAGGTTGATATCATCATTGCCATTGGATGAGGTGACCACTGCTCTCACTATCAGGCCCAATCTGCTGCCCATTAAAGACAGGAGGCAAACCTGAGATGCTGCTCAAGCATGCTGAACTGCCTCCATGAAGCCCTCTTTACTCTCACGTTACACCTGACTTGTGGTAAAACAAAAGTCAGTTCTGAAAGTCAGTTTGACTTTCCAATCGATCATGGTTTTAAAATTTACCCTTTAAAAATCAACATTAATAGGATGGCTGAAGACAAGAGAATTAAAAATTGCATTTAGACATGGAGAGTGCAATCCTATCCGCCACAAATATGAAGCTACTCTTACTTTCTCGCACGGTGAACTTTAACATGCTTTGGAGCAGCATGCAGTTTTGCTCTATATTTGGTCTTAGAGTCTGACTAACATAACTGCCTACAGCTTCCCACTTGTCAAGAGGATGTGCCAGTAGCAGCTGCCTAGAGGAAAGAATAAGCAAAAAGAAGATAGAGCAGAAGGGGAAAAAAGATTGCTTGAGAAGACAGCTGATGGCACTTGAGGAGAGTGATGCTATTCCTCCTCTCACAAAGGAGAGCTCCATAACAACTAAATTTGTACTCAAAAAGGATATTATCCAGGTTGCAAAGTCAAACACCCAAAGGTCAGCAGAAATAAAGAAGGTGTGAGGAGATGGACAAGAAACTGGCATGGAAACCAAGAGAGCACACACACTCAGTGAGGGAGATTGGTCAGTCACCTTGCTGAGGGACCAGCAAGATGGAGAGAGGCATTCAAGAGGGCTGAAGGGAAGAAGTGCTGTTTCCCCAGAGCTTGGAGCTAAAGCTGAAGGTTTGGTATGTTTGTTTTACAGATGTTGGAACCCTGAAACAGTAAAATGAGAAAAGGAGCACAAGGACTGGATATTCTTGTCAGATGGTTGCTGAAGGTATTACAAGAATGGTTGTAGCCTGCAGTGGTGAAGGACCTGAGAAAATTGAGGTAGAGCTAAATGAGGAGCTAGAAGCAGTGAAATACACAGCTACATCTCCATTATGACTGCATTTTTCTCCCCTGACTGAGCTATGGGGCTGGTTTTCAACATAATTGACTGCTCCTGAGTGTATTCACACTCTCCTGAAAGGCACGTTTCCTAAAATGATTCCAGCCAATGTACAGAACAGGTCTAATCAAGACCCTATCTCTTGCATCCACTCAGACTGAGCTTTATGGGAGAAATTGTAAGTGCTGACTCATGGTAGTCATGGCATACAGATGTAGTTCTCTTTTGTACACATTTTCAACCCTTTTTTTCCCCAGTGTGAGTCTGGCCGCCATCTCGCTGTATGCCACAGGAGAACCCTGACCACTTTCTCCCTGGGAGCCACAGCGTCTGTTTGAAGACTGTGACCCTCTGTTATAGTGGGGAAAAGCCTCAAGTCTGTCCCACAAACCTGACTGCAATGGTTTATACCCCACAAGCCCAAGGTGAAAAGGTTTTGCTCCCTAACCAGCTTGCAAAATGCAGGAGACTCCTTGGCTGGAGAGGATAGAGCTATAGGGCGAGGGAGATGTGGTTCTTTGATGGCCTTGCCTCCAGGCATCCTCCTGTGTAACTGCATCAGAAAGTGGCAGGAGGGTCAGTACAATACTGGGAAAGTACAATATAGCAAAGAAAAAATGCAGTGTAAGTCTTGAAAAGCGACGTTTAATTAAATGGATTTGGAGGGCTTTCAGGTTTGAACAGTGTACAACAGCTTTCTGCTTGCTGGGTAACTAGGTCTTGTCTTCATGTTAATAACATAAAGCAGCTCTAAAACAAAAGGGATTTTAGGGATGTTTACTATACAATTTGGAAGGCCTTTAATACTGGTTAGATTATCTATTTTATTAATCAAGTAGGCCTCCAAAATAATTACGCTGTCTTTCCCTGCTCCCATAACTCTTTTTGTATGACTCATGGTTATTTGGGGTGAGATTTTAAGGTGAAAAGTTGAAGACACTTGAAAACAAAAAATCAAAATGGGGAAATTTTCTGATGTGCAAGCAATTGCTCCTCTCCTTTAGACAACACTGTAATTGAGGTTCTTCGGCGGAAAAGAGAAGGTGGCAAATAATTCTTGCAAACAGATCTTTAACTGTACAACAAACCCACATATATGCAAGAGCAAGTGTAGGTTTTCTGGCCGTGTTGCTTTATAAAGCTGTTGCTTTGGGATGATGGGAACAGGATGGAATCATTCTTCATAATCTGATTGCAGGATTTTATGGTTGCTGTCAATCCAAAGGGATTTTTTTTTTCATTTGTCTTTGAAAAATCTCACATACGGAAATTGACCCATTATAAATATACTCTGGCTGACTAGATGGTTAATTCATGAGATCTAAAAATAAAAGTGAGTTTAAAAATTTTGACCACTCTGTGCAAATCTATATGTTCTGACTGTGTGCTATTACTCACATATTCACTCTGTAATCTGAAAAGTGTAAACCCTGAAACAGTTTTTAAAAATTAATCTAAAATTTATTAAATGTTCATTTTGCTTAGAAGCAAGGACTGTTGTACTGCACTCACAGTACAGCCTCTTGACAATGGCAAGTGCACCTGCGTCTGTCATTCTGTCTGCTCATCTATCACACTAGGTTGTTCTTTTTTCTTTCAAGCATTCCATAAGAAGAGGATAGAAAGGGCTCTGCAGCAGTGTTCTCAGAGATCATCCTGACCACTTAGAATCCCCTGTAGAAAGGTTATTGGTGGTCTAGTCACTGGGGCCTTAAGGAGTTAATGAGAACAAAAAAAAATGAAAAGAGAAGAAACATTTTTTTAAAATAAAAAATAAAAAACAGCAGATGAATAAGAAAATACATTTTGCTATTTTGCCACTATCTGTCGAAAACACATGCAATTAATCATTCACTCTATGCTACACACATAATAGGATCTACACAAATATTGGCTCTACATGAAAGCCTGAATATGCATAATTAAAGCCCTAGAATAAAATCAACCTGTAAGTATGGGATTGTAAGAAACTGAGGAAATAAGTCAAACTATCTGTAATATGGTTAGACTCCTAACAACGAGACTGCTAGCGCAATGGAAATTCAAAGGCCCTACATTATGCAGCAGGTATGAGTAGTGGGGTGGTTTCAAGCTGTACAGGTACTGGATCTGCTAGCACAAGTCAGGTAGGAAGACCACTGATGTCACTGCTGAAGTCAGGAATGCTAGTGCATGTCCTCATCAGATGTTCATTAGAGAAATGTGTGCAATTGTTTAAAATATTTCTGTCTCACAGCTGCATGTTACAAAAGAGTGGGTTGGACAGGCTGCACAAGCGTGCCTCATCCCCTTCAGAGTGAATTTGCTTAACCTGGGGATAATATATTTAAAATGAACTAGCTGCAGTGTAATGGGTGACATTTGCACAACCCTCCCTCATGATCCATTCTGCCAGCTGGCTGGGGGTGGTTTCTCCCACAGAGTGCTGGTAACAAGCGTATATGAGCCACTGCAGTCGTGAGCAACCCCAGACATTTCTGTAGGAAATATTTCTGTGGAATTAGTTTTGCTGGTATCTAGTCTTGACTGTTCATGTGAAGTCTGCCTCATGCAATGCTTTTAGAACTTGCTATGTAGTAGCTTTAATAAAAACTCTCATTAGGGAATGATTTTTAATTTTTTCCACCTAAGTAAGATCATATTTCTTTCTAAGCTTCCAGGCAGTGTCTGCATGCATGTTTATCAGACCTAAATAATTTTGCACCTGTCTGATCTTGGTGCTGCTCTCACGTGCTTCCAGGATAGAATGTACTAGGCACAGTACTGTTTCAATTTTAGTGTAGTTTTCTTCACAGCAAGACTTCACCACTGTTGTCAGTTATCATTATATTTATGTTCCTGGCTGGCTTTATAAGCTGATTTTGAAAATTCATCTTGGCTTTTGAAACAAATAGAAAAGATCATGATTTAGTGTTTCTAGAAAAGTCCTATAATTTGTAGTAGAAATTCTGTAAAGAATAAAGCAATTTGCAGAATTCCTTTGCAACATATCACTCTGTATCAATAAATATTCTTCTGAGTTCATATCTGCCACTTATCTTGTATAACTGTATTACCTTTAGAGACATTTATGTGACATTTTTAGACAGTTCCTATCTCCATTAATTTCATAATAGCTCCCCACATGGTAGAAATACCTTTCTAGTTTTCACACAACTCCATCATTTTCATTTTACTGCAACCCATTTTTTAGTTGGCTGATTAGTGTCTTGAACATCATTTATTCTTCAATGGTTTTCCATTCAGAAATGTAAGGGTATTTAAGTACTGAAAAAATGCAGTACAATCAGAAAGTCCCAACTCCAAAAACAGGTAGCTAACATTCTCTACTGATGTAAATTGATAGAGTTCTTTCAAATAAAATGTTCCTACTACAAGAAATATTTCAATACAGGAAATAATTCAGTAAAGGGAAAGTCTGGCTTCATCCAAATTAAATCATTTCTGTGATGGGATTGATGTAAATGTAAATTTCTGTGATGGGATTTTTTCAGAGAGGGTAATCAGAATGATAGGACACCAGAAGACTTATCCATAATGTGTCTGTTCTCTGCTCAGCTGTACTTTTATTACAGGTGATCCTTAGGGAAATTTGTGCTATATGATCCGTTATATAGCATACACCATCATATGACACATTATCGTATATAGAAGCAGCATTAGCAGTGTGTTTCATCATTTGCAAATGCTGAAATTACTGACATCTTGCATGTCCTTTTAGGTCAGATTTTTGCTTTATGAACCAGTGGACAAATACATTTAGTTGTATCACACTACATGAGCCTAAGAGTGTATTAATGGGACAACTTTGGTAAGAGGTTGTGTATTAATTTGGCTGTCTCCATTCCTTTAGGTACTCTGGGCCTTTCAGCCTGTCACTACAGTCACAGAAATATCCCCATGGAACATCTGAGAGGCTCTCTTTCTCTTCTACTTAATTTCTGCTAGTTTGACAATGTAAATGAAAATGTAAGTGAACATGGCTCAGTTTTGAACTGAGCTAAGTTGAAGAGGAAGTTTGTGAAAAATACCAAACATATATTTTTCTAAATCATATTTTTGTGACTGACAAAGGAGAAACTTCAAGATTCACTGACACTGAGTTACATGGGAATGAACTAGGTCAATCTCCAACATATCCTCATCCTCCTCATGTGAAGGTAGCCTACAATCCTACCATCAAAGCATGAGGGAAAACAAAAGAAAATGGGGAAGAAAATAAAGGCTTAGTTCTGGTTTTTTAGCCTCCAGCATGTATTTCTAGTGTTTGCATAAGCCTTCTTCCACTTTTTAAGTCATATACCTCTGAGAATTAGAAACGGAGTATCTATTTTGTTATTGTGTTCCAGTTGCTTTCTTTATGCTCAAAAACAGCTTGAAAGGTTCTCTGTGAAGTCTGATGATGCCAATTCAATCAGTATCTCATTAAAACAAACAAATCCAAGAGGTTAATTAGTACTTAAAAGTGATTCTTTCCTTTAGAAAAAGTAGTATTAGGTCTCTGCTTTCAGTCTTCTGCTTATTCCTTAAGCTATAATGGTATTTCTACTTTCTTAACTTCAATCTTAAAATACACCTGGTTGTTTTTTCCTCTCTTTTTACATGATGCAGTTCTTTGAAAAATCTCTAAGAAAAAGATCTTTCTCTTTTAGCTTGTCTGAAGCCAAGCTGACAGATACCATAATCACTCCAGAGCATTTTTCATGTCCTCTGTGTATCTGTAATAATAAAGTGATCTCTCTGCCTTAGAGGACCTGTCAGTTCTTCTGCTCTTGTCCTCTAACTAATCCTCTGACCCTGATTTAGCCTTCCCTTTGCAAGAACCACTCTTCAGTGGTGCTCAGTGATGAATGACCTTGTTAGACCTTGTTACACGGCATTTGCCGTATAAAATACCTAGAATGCCAAGAACTCCGGATCCATTTCAATACAAAGAACAGCAGCTTCTCCAGTACATATTTATTTGCTTAAATTAATACAATACATCATACATGCTTTTTCTATTGAGATAGAAAGCCAGGAACTAAAGATTCACATATAGTTGGTTCACTTCATGGGCTGTGGCTTTAAATAGGAACTTGATGTTCTACATGAAATAAATACGCAACACATTATTTGCAAAATCTGTTAGGAGTACAAAATGTTAGCTCTGTTACATCTTGTTCAGCTAAGCAGACGTGACATTTTCAAAACTGTTAATAATTATTAAAACTTCTAGGAATAATAAATACAGTACTTATATTACTTCTTAACTGTACACTCAAAACAGCAGAGTCCAGCAGCACCATATGAAGAGAGAAATCAAAGAATAGGTAGTAGACAAACACAGAGTTGTGAAAAGGTGGGTGCAGTAGCATTACTTGGTCTTTCCAGTAACTTGTTTTACAGGAAACAGCACAGGATAAACTTTAACTATGATATTATCATGAAGAATTTTACCCTTTGAGCTTCTGAACACAGAGCACCTGTCTTTGCCCTCACGAACTGAAGGCTGTCTGGCAGCCAGGAAAACTCAGTTGCGCAGAGAGATGGCTGAGTCCTTGCAGCCAGACTGAAAACACCTTGTTCCAAGGTCATATACAACTTCGCTTTCCCTGTAAATATGTTGTCCATCTTCACTCTTATTTACTAGCCCAGCTTTTGTCTTTTCCTCCACCTACTCTGTACTCCAAAGTGTCTCGCAGAACTCTCCCTGCTACCCTTAACATCAGAAGAGCCTCTAACTTAGCAAACCACATACCTTCACTTGCCCAGACTCATTACAGTAGGGCAAATTTACCTTTCCTCAGCAGGACTTCTGGAAGCATCTCAGTTACACAAGTTCGTAGACACTCTTACTTGCTGTAATACTCTCCAAAATGATGAAACAAGACTACGTATAACAATGCAGGGAAATGGTATAGATATTACTTTATATAGAGGTGGTGGAGACTGGGCTTTAGTTTCATGTGTCCCCATAAACTGAAAACCCAAATAACAGAGAGTAAGAGTAAGATAAATATTTTTTTTCCACAACATAGCTAGAAGAAGGTAGATAAACTCACATTAGGAATGAGAAAAAGAAGAAAATATATCCCCCAATGTCCAGGACACAGGCAGTGTCTCTACTGGACTTAAGAGCCTCTACACAAGGCAAAATAAGGAAGCTAATCCCTTGAAAATTACAAATGGGAAATAGCTTCATTATGAGAGCAAATTTCTATAAAGCATTTTCAAAGCTATTAAAAAGCAAAGGCTGTTACTGTCTGTTCCCAAAGCGGTGCCAATGTAAATAGTGTGAAAATAACTTATGTTTGAAAAGCAAGGTGCTTCACAATGAAGGCTGTTATTTCACTTTTAATTTGTCCCTTGAGGCCTCTTTATAACAAGTGTCTTAGACCCATTTGCATTATGTTCTACAGTAGGGAGGACTATCATCTCCTAACCACTTTGCCTGGGTCACTTGGCACTGTCTCCTTACCTCAGTAATAATTTTGTTTGTAATTTCTCTTATTGATAATTTATAGTTTTAGATGAGTTTTTTACTATTCTATCATGAATTAGACTTGGGTGTTTGTGAATTAGCTTAGTGTGACTTTGTGACTGGGCAGAATCTCAAAGTCTCATTGTGAAGAAATATTCTGCTTTCTAGAAAAATGCAATGAAAAGCGGTTCACATTATGAATTATTTGCAAATAGTATTGCCATTCCAGGACTCCTTCCCACCTGTCTGTACATGGTTGTCAGGTGCTTCTGCTCCAGTGAGAACTGCAGCTGTAGAAGTGAGTAAACTCACTGCACTGAGTGTGGTTGAAGGAGTTTGGATTAACCATTTAGGCAACCCAGAACTATCTGCAGTTATTTCCTTTCCTAAGGACACATCTGGCACATTCTCTTACAAAGTCTGTAAGGAAACTCTGGACTGTGTGCTTCCAGTAGACATAATTTTTGCAGTTGCAGAATCATGTCATCACAGAAATATTTAGGTAAGAAAAGACCTCTAAAATCATCAAGTTCAACTTTTGACCAATCACCATCTGGTCAACTAGACCATGGCACTAAGTGCCACATCCAGTCATTTCTTGAACACTTCCAGGGATGGTGTCTGGCTTGTTGCCCTTCTCTGGACATGCTCCAGCACCTCAGTGTCTTTCTTGGAGTGAAAGGCCCAGAACTGAACTCAGGATTTGAGGTGTGGCCTCACCAGTGCTGAGTATGGGGGGACAATCACTGCCCTGGTCCTGCTGGCCACACTGGTGCTGGTACAGGCCAGGATGCCATTGGCCTTCTTGGCCACCTGGGCACACCCTGGCTCATGTTCAGCTGCTGTCACCAGCACCCCCAGGTCCTTTTCCTGTGGGCAGCTTTGCAGCCACTCTGCCCCAGCCTGTGGCGCTGCCTGGGGCTGTTGTGACCCAAGGGCAGGACCCGGCTCTGGGCCTTGTTGAACCTCACACCATCGGCCTCAGCCCATGATCCAGCCTGTCCAGACCCCTCTGCAGAGCCTTCCTGCCCTCCAGCAGATCAACAGTCATTCCCAGCATCGTGTCAGCTGCAAAGTGACTGAAGTGGCTCTCCATCTGCTCATCCAGATGATTAATAAAGATATTAATCAGGGCTGGGCCCAGTGCTGACCCTTGGGGAACACCACTGGTGAATGCCTGCCAACTGCAGTTAACTCCATTAACCACCACTCTCTGGGCCCGGCCACACAGACAGGTTTTTACCCAAGAGAAGAGTTCATCTGCCCAAGCCAGGAGCTGCCAGCTTTTCCAGGAGAATGCCATGGGAGATGGTATCAAAGGCTTTGCTGAAGCCCAGGTAGAATACATCCTTTGATTTTAGCAGCTGGGAGCTGAACTCTGCTGAAAATATCTCCTTTGCTCCATTTGTCTGGACTGCACTTGAGATGTAATACTTTGTTTCTTTCTTGATAAGGATTGTCTAGTTGTCCCATAGCACTCTCCAATGAATAGAAAAGACATTGCAATGGAAGGGCTGTGTACCTTCCTGCTTTGCCCACCACAGGAGTGAAGGACTTGCTAAATTCAACCCATCTGCATGATCACCTTTCTAGAAATTGAAAAGAGATTCCTGATTCCTTGCTTGTTCTTCTTATCGTGGCAACTAATATGTCTATAAAGGTGGAGTGGACTGATCTGGAACCATGCACAGCTGGAAACTACATCACCAAGAGGGAGACAGTTCTAAGACTTGGTGACTCCCGGCTGTATACATACTCAAATGGGAGCTTTTGTCTGGCAGAGACAAGCTAGTGCCAAGTTAACCAAAGGAGTTGCTCCCATTTCTGAGGGACCATCTGCTAGACCACGCTGAATTTCTACCTGGTCATTTCTCCTATAGTCTAAGAAAGAGTACAGCTACACTCACTATTCCAAAAATTTTCTAATTTTTCTACTTGACCACAATGTCTTCCTTGAAAGAAAGATGACTCTTTTTTCAGTAGGCATCATCTTACAGCTAAAGCAAGGAAGAGGAATGTTTACGATACATCAGTCCATCCCTGAAGAAACATGACTATGTCCCTCTAAAATACACCTCACTTTCAAAGACTTTTTAAGTTCTAGATTGAAAGTGACCTATCTTCCAGTTCAATTCGGCACAACCTTTTTATTGTAAAAAATCTGCACATCAGACATAGAGTTAATTTACAAGAATCACCTGGATGTTACTGTTTCTTTCATCAACAGCTTTTTCTGCATGAATTTCTGCATGTGTTCTGCCGTGTTCCAGCCTTGAGAAAGGAAAACACCGTCTGCAGCCTCAGACTACACAAATCCAGTTTTATATGAGGAATAAGGACTTTGCCCTGTGAATGCTGATTAACTGGTAGGCATGAGGATCATTACTTTGAAAGGTGTGTGTTTTCTTACAGGGGCAGAGAGCTGCAGCTACATGACTTGTCTTAGCAAACCATAAGTAGACGGATATATTTAATTACAACTTGCTATATATAGAGAGCATGATTCAAACCAAGGACATGTATTTCAAATCAAGAACTTGGCAGGTAAGTGAAGAAGGAAGTAATATTTGGAAGAGATGTACCATACATATAGATTTTAACCTTTTGAGCTGGGATGTCCAAAGTACACAGGACAAATTTTATGACAAATTAAATTTTTGTTTCCTGTAAGCAATAGGATGGTGCAGGGCTGCTTTTCATCTTTCTTGAAGATGCATGAACTAATATGCTGTTCAAAGTATTCATGCAATTAATGAAAAGTTTAATGGAATATGCTTTTTCCATGTTTGTTATAAACTTATAATTGTATGGGAATCAGAGGATGAAAAGTTGGGTTTGACTCCGTAAAAACAGCATGAGTGAAATTCATCTGAAAGGCCTGCAGCTTACTGCTCAAGATGTGTTTAATAAGAGAAAATTTCCGACTCCAATAAGAGGAAGGTTGTCCTCTGTGAGGTACTGCTTGTTCTACAAGGGTTATTTTTACGTTCTGAAACAAAAATTGATCAGGTCTGTGTATTTCAAATTTATCCTTACTAGTCATGATTAACTGAAGAGGTAAATGGCAAAACTGCATAATCTTTTCAGTGAAATGACTCATACTGTGTTATGTGTAACTCTGGCAAGATTGTAAATGCTGCATGCTGATGCTGCTCAGTAAATGCATTGGTCTAAGCAGGCAGTAGAACAAAATGTCAACACATTCTACGCTATTTCACTTCAAGAATTTCTGAATACTCCCGTGCTGGCTGAAACACAGCAAAGCACAAACAGTTCTTGTGCCAGAGGACTAGCTTTTGTAATAAATTCCAGTCTTTTCAAAGCATTACAGAGCTGTCTTTTACTGCCTCCCAAGAAATAGTATTTCTTATTAATTTGCTTCCCATTTCTCATTGTAAGTAATTGAAGAGTCACTTCAGTAAATCAAAGGATTTGGACTGTGTTAGTTCTGAATGTTGATAGCATTTTCATGCCTGCTGTGTTTAATAGTACTCTGGCTCATAATGTGAAATACGTAGTATTTTCAGGTATTTTTGAGGCATATGGTTAGAAGTATTCATATATATTTAGTCAGATAATAAATCAGATGCTAAAGTATGTTGCTTTCTGCTAAGTAGAAAATTGCATGTAAGTATCTATCCCCATATAATAGGAAGTAAACTTCTGTACCCAACCCATTGTCCGTTATACATCAAATGGATAAATATAAAAGTGTTATTTTTCAATATCTATTGCATTTCTTGGTGACCTTGAGCTGCTTTATTCTTGTAATGTATGTGTTTTACACTAAATTATTTTTAATAATTTGGCTTATTTATTTCTAAATACTACTACAGACTTCCAGGCTTTGGTAGCTTACAGTTCATGTTAAAAGCTATCTGGTTACCATTTTCCAGCTTTTTTTAAATGTCCATTTTAAATGCCTAGAAGCATTGTTTGTTTTTCCATTTTTCTTTCCAGCAATTCTTTCAAACTCTTGTTCCTGTGCTTGAAATATAAGTAATCAGAGAGAGACTGACCAAGTCTGGCCTTTTCAAAGGATCTAAAGCCGAGATGTTCTTTGTTTGCAAGCTCTCCCTCTCCATGTCTCTCCTCTTTGTCTGAATTTCCTATTCTCTTCCCCAGTCCTCCCTCACTTAACACTTCTTCCTTCTCATTGCAGTAGGACTCTCTGAAGTCCTTCATCATGCACTCAGGTTTGCCAGAGAGATCTTGAGCCATGTACAGCTTGTTGTCATCATGATGGTACGTGGCAGGGCTGTACTGCTCTGCCTCATAGTAGTTGTCTTCTTCTTCTTCCTGGCATGAGCTTCCCTTGGCACTCTCACCATCAGAATGAAACGAGATTCCCTTCCCTTGGCTTTTCTGGGAAAGATCAAATGGCTCTTCCTGTTCCAAGCTTCTCAAGACATTTGTCTGGGACAGAGCAATCCTTCCTCTTCCAAAACCTTGTAGTGGTTTGAGGGGAGGAGAAAAGGAAAAATTTATATATGGGAAATTTTACTACTCAATACATGGCTAAAAAACAAAATCTGAGGTGGCTTTGTATTTAATACTTTACCTTTGTCTTCCCTCCAGCTATCTCCAAGTACTTCACTGTTTCCATCTCATGGCATCTCCTTTGAGATGCTGCAAAAATAGTGCTATTGTATACACTTCACAGCCAGGCTAGGACACACAAAACATTGTTTTGTACATGCCAGACTCTGGATGATGCAGCTAGGAAGAAAAGTGAAGTGGTCTGACCTTTTGTAAATTGAATTTGGCCAATCAACCTACTCACTTCCTCCTCCCTATTCTTTTTTTAAAAGAAAATTTGGATCCAAAGCATCACAGTCCATAATACAAGTCCTGGGTTCTGTATCTTATTTTTCAGAGGAGTGGAAGAGACTGAAAACATGTTAATGTATTTGTTCTATGGACACTGTGGTTCAAAGTTAATACTCTAAAAATGAAAAGACAACAGTCTCAGCAGTCTATGACTCTCCTTAATTTTTCCTCTTCCATCCACTGAGAAACCAATTAACTGAAAAGCTATGTGCACTGGATAGTGCTTCAGCTTGAGGAAATCATTATGAACAAATGATGATTTTGAGCAGTGTAGTATAAATCTGCATCTCGTCCTGGATCTGGTTTGTCTTAGTATTTGTCAGTGTCTTCCCTCTTGCTGGAAATACAGATTATCCAAGAGGCATCTGTGGACTCACATATGTTCCAAATATGATCAGGATATACTGAAAAAATTTCAGATACTGCAGGCAGAGTCCAGCTTCATTAAAGACGAGTGACAATACAGGGTGAGGATTTCACCCAATAGCAAATACCTATGAAAGTCACTATTTTACTTGCTTTTGTTTTCTTTGGTTTCTATTTTCTCCACAGTAACAGAATCCAGTTTCTGAAGGATCTATGCAGTCTCACTAGATAGCAGATGTTACTTTGCAACAAGCTGTATTTGTTAAAAGAGTTCATAAAGAGGTGTCAGGCCTCACAAATTGTCTTGTATCTGATAAGCCTCAAGGGCTGCAGAATCTCTGTACAATGAAAAGCTCTCAGGCAATCTCCAGTTATGAGTAATTGTCTAACTAGCATGGTGCTGTAGGAGATTTACAGAAAAAACGTTTATTTCTTTAGCCATTAGGATCTTCATAAATTTTACACCAAATGTACTTAGAGTAAGTGTTTTACACATGTGCTAGGCTGCCAAAAAGCTTGAATATGAGGAACACCAGGAAATCTTGCCCATTAAATAATTATTTATCTGCAAAGTCTTAAAAAATATATCTTGGATACCCAAACCCTCAAAAAAATTTTCCTTAATTGCTCCACTTCTTTAGATAGCATTGACATGTGTACACACATGATGATGTGGTAGGTAGCGGACAGGAAATGTTTTGCAGGATACCCTCGGTAGACAAAAATCCTTATACTTTGAGATGGGGGAGGAATATCTCCTCCTCCTGTTCATGCGCTTCTTTGTGAATGGGATCTTGAGCCTATGGTCTTTATCTGACACCAGTTATGTCAATACTGCACAGAATGACCAAGGCTCCTGGATGCAGACCCATTGAGGATTCCATCCCCATGCCAGACGGAAATCCAATAAGCAGTGAGAAAGAACCATAAGTATTTTAGAGTTTCTGTGAATTTAGTATTAATTCATGATTTATTGGCTGATATGTAACATTATAGTAATATAGCTTATAACAACTTCACAGGCTTATGGGATTCTACCTCTTGCAATAACATTGGATCTATGGCACAAATCGGTGGATCTGTAGTACAAAGCCCATTTGTGTTTACCAATATGCATATTCAGTTCTCACAGAGAATAATTTTGCTGAAAATTATTACCTTGAGAGTGAAATCCTCTTTCCATGACTCCATGTTTGACTTTCATGTGCCTGGTTAGGTTCCCCTTCAAGGTGAATTTGCTGGGACAGTAGAGGCACTTAAATGGCTTACTATCTGAGTGCAAATGCATGTGTCCCATTAAATTGTGCATTCTGTTAAACTCCTTTCCACACAGCTGTAAAAACAGTAGAAATGAAAATTATTAGTTTGAAACTGTGTATTCAAGGACAACATTTTAAAAGGAAATAGGATGTACACTTCTCAACTTAAATCCTGGCAGTTTTTGGCTGCAATGTGTTTTTCAAAGTTCCAGGCAAAAGTCCTACAGACAAAAATATATGGTTAAGTATCTAAGGCGTTCTGAACTGTTGACGTTTTTTAGTATTGGTGACCAGGACACATAGTCAAGGATTCCCCAAAAGCAGTCAATGTTGTTGTAAGGAGGGGAAAGACTTAAGGGAGTAATCTGCAAGGCTCTTAACCTGAATGAGATTCAAAGTACAAGTTTCTGCCCCGGTGAACCATACCATTTATAGTTTACACATCTAGCCTTTAATTGAGAACAATGTCAGCCGGAGATGGAATTACAACATAAAAACAATTAAGGGTTTCTGTGAAACAGTAAAGCAGAATATTACTTCTCTTTAAACAGAGAGAACATTTTGCTTAAAGTTAGAAAAAGCAATTCCTTGTGTTTCTGTGTTTCTTGCTCACCCCTTTATTCCCTGATTCCTTTATCTTTTGTTTATCAACTTCTGTGTTTTGGTGTCTCTGGTGAGTAAGCTGCAATTTAAACACTCATGAGCCTGAAAGAATGACTCAGCTTTCCCTGAAGCATGTTCCTGCCAGCTCAAGCCATTGATCGTGCAATTTTCCCTTTGATGGAACAATAAGGGTAGGTTTCTTCATTTTTGTTGTTTACTTAGATGGGCCCTTTTGTAGTCTGGACTCTTATGTATTCTTAAGACATAAGAGTTTGACATCACTGTTACATGCATCTAGTCTTACTTGTCTTCTGGGCTTTCCTTATCAGGATTTATAATTTTATTCACATTCAAGTGGCTATTTCCATCCTCTGCAGACTTCTCTGTTTGCTTTCTACTTCTTCTTTTTTTTTTCCTGACTTGCTTTACCACACGATTTTAATTTTTTTAAATTATCTTTATTACTATATGAGCCAGAATCACCATTACTGAGTAACTGAAACCTCCATCTAGCAGAGTAACCATCTGGCAGACAATCACTAAACAGAAATTTCTAAGAATCCACCAGATTTTTTGTATAACCTGAATTCTGATTTTACTTACTGGGTATTACAGAAGATCTGATACAGAACTTATAGATTAAAATTCAGAAAGTCATCACCTGGAATATCTGGATGAAATGTAGATAATGAAAGGATCCTTGGAGAAACAGTACTGTATGCTTTGTGGCTTAAACCCTCTCTTGAGTTAATCAATGAATATTAATTAATGAATCAGTTCATTAATACAAAAATTAGCGGTTGTACTGTCTTAAAATAAAAACTAGAGCTGAGTCAGTGATGCAAAAAGAAAGACGGAAAACATTCACATGCTTTTAAAAAAATTATTTGCTTCAGCTGATTATGTACCCTTTTGTGATTTTCTGTCTGTGATTTTGCTAAAATAAAAATTCTAGCAAATAAATTCATCAGCAAAGTGTTAGACAGGACAGTTGGTGGGGAAAAATAAATAATAGCCACTGAAAATTAATTTTTAAAAGTAAGGTATCTGTTTCCAAGGGTCATCCATCCACTGAGGAAAGAACCCTGTCTTCTTCACATTCAAACAAAAATAATACGCAGGATTGTTTATACTCAGAGAAATGATGGAACTAAAATCAACTCAGAAAGTACTGGAAGGAAACAGAGGAGAAGTACTGGTGGGGACAGAAAATTTGCAAGGAATAACAGCAGCTGATTATATCTTGACAGCTGCTGGAACAACCTATAACATGTCAATATTACTCTTCCTACAAAAATGTCAACAATAATATCTCTCTAACACCTCTTTGCTGAAGGCTTCTGGTTATCTGCTTGTATTGTGGCTGACCTATGTTGTCACCAGAACTTGCTTTCCTATAGCAGGTCTTCTCTGAACTGGTAACCAAGGAAAACCATGTTGAATAGATGAGTGGCTAGAGTACTGCATGCAAACCCGTATCTGTATAAGGTCTTGAGTATTAAAACTGATCTAGGAGGAGCATTTAGTTTCTTTCCATCTAGGCAATATTTGTTTCTCTTTCTTTGTACTGAAAAGACAGGGACTTGGTAAAGGATAGTTCTTTAGCATAAAAATTCTGTGTATCTCAGTAAAGTTGACAGGTTTTCCATTTCCCAAAGTCAGGCACATCTTTGAGATGTGTAATGTGTTCATGTCCTGAAATCTCCTCTGGGGACATGAGGAATTGGTACTAGAGTGAAGAGGTGTGGCAGGAAAATTAAAGTAATGCAGATAGGAAAACTGTTTTTTGGAATTATGGGTCTCTGAGGCATAATCTCTGTTTTACTGGTCCTTTTAAAAAGGCAGAAGACACCTTTCAGATGAATATCTACGATCAGAGGTAAAAGGAAGTAGGTTTCTCACTCATATGCTGGAAGACTGCAACTCAAATCTAGCTGGAGTACACAGCTAATGCTCATTGAAGAGCCTGAGTCTGCAGATCAAACTGGAAGATGGTACGAGATTTTCTTTCTCTGTGACATGACAGGTTTGTGAGCACTGATGAGCAGAGTGTGACAGATGACCCTGAGACTGTTGCATGGGGGGGAGCTCCAGCAGAACTCATTACAGTGCAGCATAGCACTCAGGGAGTTGAGAAGTTTATGCAAGAGAACTTGGGATATCAGGAACAACATGGTTTAGTTGTGGACTTTCTGTTAGGCTGTCTACTTTAGACAAAATAAAATTAACACCTTGAAGATAAACACCTCAGCTGCAATTCTGCTGAACAGACTTTGTTGCACTGGCTGATGAAATGGACTTCAGTATAGTTTGCTAGAAAAGTCTACATTAGTTCAACCCTAGATTTTCTCCTCCTAAGCCAGCACGTGAAGTATCATCCTTCTAGATTTGTCTGCCTGTTTTGTTTCTTCTCAAAGTACTTCTCTCGCACATTTTCTTTGGTTTTGGCTCCTGTTTAAATCACACATTTTTAGATGGGGAAAAAAGTGGAGTTCAAAACATCCACTGCAGTGTGTATTTGTCTGGGCTGAAGAAAAATCCATTGCATCCTTTATTGGAGGTTTGAAACACTGATTACTTCAGCACTAAAAACAACAGTAAATTTCATGGAACCTTTCTCTACAAATCAGAATTAGTACTGTTGCACCAGTTGGTGTAAAACCTTCATAACTCTTTAGTCTTTTTTTTTCTTAAACAGAAATAAACAAGGCAACATGGGCTCAGGCCTTTAAATTCCACAGAAAAGTTCACTCTTCAGAGGAAAATTAAACAGAGATCCAGGCTGCAGCTGGATGAGGAAACAGAAGGGACAACTATTTGCTACTCTCTCACTTCTGATAGTCTGTGCTTAGCTGTGATTAGACACATAGGAAAGCTCATGTTTTCTTTTGCTGTGAGAAAAAGGTAAAGAAAACCATTGCATGTGGTGAAGTATAAAGGCTACTGCTGTGCTCTCTTTCCCTTGCATTCTTCTTCTTTTTTTTTTTTTTCTTCGTAAGAAGGGTGTTCCTTTCCTCAAAGAAAGAAGGAGAGGGAGAATGACTGTAAACTGTCCAAAAGGACCGTGAGAAAACAGGAAGCTTTGAAAAGTACAAGAGAAAGCAAGATGAAATCTATTTGCAGGCGGTTCCCCGGGGACATGTGAGCCATTGTTAAGCAGGCTGTTCATACAGCTATATCCTTCCTTCTGCTGAGGAGGAGCTTGGTGCCAAAAGGCTGCTATCTGGTCATTGCCTTAACCCTCCGAGTACCAGCCTGAAATATTTGCTTTCAAGAGTCTTTTGAGGGTTCTGTCAGAGAGGCAATGTTAGGATGTTCCTAAGGCAAAAGAGCAATTCCTGATTCTGCCTTTGCTTATTGTTGCAGCCTTCACTGTCAGGGGCACTGATGTTGATTGATACCCCTTCAGCCATACGAGAAACAGATTCACTGTGCTTGCTTGTTTCTTTCCTCTTAGGAACACTGGGTGGGGACAGAAGAGTAAAAAAATAAGAAAAACAGGTGTTCCTGTAGAGCTTTTGTTACTGGCTGGAAAACATACTGGTGATACTCTATTTCCCAATTCCAGCTACTACCCTCTCCAAGTTTTAATAGTCATCATCAAACACTGAGCTGAACACAACCTTCCAGTTAATCTGCACGTACCTAAAAAGTCACGTGGATCCACAAACTGCACTCACAAAACCTGATCCAAAATCTGACTTTCTCTTCTGAACTTTGAGGAGTCAGAGGAGGACTTAAACCAAATAAGAACAAAAATAGGAACAAAAAGGAGGTTTACAGATGTTCTCAAAGAATGAAAATGTCCAGCAGACCTGACATGTTACAGCCTAAGCATTTCAGTAAAAGAAATTCTTTTATCAACATAGAATAATGTAAGCCCTGCTATACAAAATAATATTTTAATAGGACATAAAATAAAACAGAATACTGAATTTGGAAGACTTTGCTGCTAGTTTTTCAAAGTAAAATTTTTTGAAGTTGACAAAGAAAAATGACGAAGTCAGAAAGATTCATTTTGACATTTTCTTACTAAAACTAGCACTGAATATCATCTATTCCTATGACATTTTGAATTTCTACATTTTTTCAAGAGAAAATAACTCCATTTAAAATTTTTCATCCATCTCTTCTTCTTCATGAAATGTTCTTTTTAAGAAAATATTCAATACCATAAAGATGTAGGATGAAGGAGTTCTAGAAATTGCTTCCAAATCAGTCTTCAGTTACTTATGCATAAGCTGGGTAATATGCTCCACTCTGTATTTACAGCCCTCTCAGAGCAAATTAAAGTGGGAAAAAAATCTACAACCTTTGACTTCACAAGGTATGACTAAGGTATGACTAAGTAATGAACCAGATCAGCAGCAAAAGAGCTTATGTAGCACCCAAAACTGAGTAAGAATATAGACATGAATAATTCATAAGGAATATATTAGAGTTGAACAGGGTCAAGAAAGCCTTAAAGTTTTATGGGGAGGGAGGAGAAGAGAGGATGGAATGTCAGCCTCCAGTGCTGGGGGGAAGCAGCAAACTGGAATTTGCACAAGATCATAGAAAGGCCAAATGGTCTCAGAGGCTGTTTTGTTAGCACACTGATCTCCTGCCCTGAATTTCAGTCTGGTAATTACACTTGGCGCTTTCAAATCCCTCCTATAGTTGTATTTTGCTGCGGCTTTTTCTGACTCCTTTCTTGAACTGTTCCATAGCATCACTGTGTGAAGTCGTGGCTGCTGTTTTTCCATGATCCTCTGCAGGGTGCATGATTTGATTTATGCTTTCCATCAGTGTTTCAAGCTATTAAGCACTTAGACCTAGTTTGGGTGGTTTTACTAAGCAAATGTCAGACATGTTTATTGTCCTCAAACATCTGTGGCACTTAAATGCTCATAAGGCAAAAACCCCCCAAAACCATGTGAGGATGGAAGTTACTGATAACGAAGGGAAAGGGAGTAAACCACAGGTATTTACCTCCATTATTTTGTGCTAATAAGCAGAACCTGGATAAAGAAAGAAAACCAGACTGGTTTATGCTAATTTAAATGCAACTGCAGTATGTGTTAGCAAGTTTTGTTTTTCTGATTGTACCATATAATAAAATAATAATATCAGAGAAATATACTGTAGGTTAATGCCTCTGCCACCAAATGCACTTACTTTGCATTTGAAGGGTTTGACATCAGAGTGAACAATCATGTGGGCCTTGAGAGTCTGCTTCTGCACAAAGCTCTTGAAGCACAAATGGCATTGATAGGCTCTGATATTGGTGTGGATCAGGACATGTCGCTTCATGTTGGCCAGCAGGGTAAATTCCCGGCCACAAATTCCACATTTGTGCTCTTTCACACCCTGAAAGAAAAGCAAAATTCTGTAGATGGAACATTTTCTAGATAATTTAATCTTCAGTACAGCAACTTAAGAATTATTCATTCTGCATTGGCAAAGTTGATAATAAATTCTTTCACTTTTAATACTTTTTCAAGTAATAGGTACCTGTGTAATTTTTCTTAACAAACTCTTACAAGGTTCTGAGAAGCAGAGAAATAAAACAAAATGTAGGCTTAATGAAATAATTAAGTTTACAAATCAATGTGACACAGTGTCAGAGCTTTCCTGTCCTGCTCTGCTGCTTAATTAAAGTATTGATCAAATGTATACAATTATTGACCACGAATAAAAGCCCACAAGTTAAAAGACTAAAGTAATGCTTGCCTTTAATGATTGAATACGACTGGATTATGAAAAAGGCACAGCCCTATTTTGAAGAATGCTATAGAAAATAATCTGAAGTAACTGAGAGTAGTCAAGCAAAATCACCAAATAAGATTATACATCTTATATTTACTGAAGAGAGAAAAATCTGTTTATTCTTAGTGGAATTTTCAGTAACCCTAATGGAATGATCTCATTTTATATGAGGTTTATAAACATTTTTATCACCTTTTATGCTAAGCACTCCATTTCCTACTGCATAATTCAATATTCTTATTCACACCTGTGTGGTCTGTCAGCTTTTCAAACAGTGATTTAGATACTATGAAAATCAAAGAATTTGCTACTAAAAAGCCTAAGAGTTTAACTTGCTGAAGGTAATAAGGATTTACTAGTGAGGTGCTGAGAGCAATTACTCCTTCTGAAGGCCTTCTTTAAAAAGATGTGAAATGACTGTCAGTGGTTTTCACAGTTAATGACAAAGATAAAACTGAACGTCACTAGCAGCTTCTCTGCTGCTTATCTGCTCATCTGATATGAGGCTGCAGTTTAGTCAGCTGAGTACTTGTAAACTGTATTCACAGCTGAAGCCACCTGCAGATGTGGATAAAGAAGCAGAGCTCTCTAAGGGCTCAGGGGCATTTCATTTCCTGTGACAAAAAAAACTACCAAGTCTTCAATTAGTGGAATCTTGCACGGTAAATCCAAAGACCAGGGAATCTCCAGGAAGAAGAGAAATTATAAGCTTGAAGCAGAAAAGAAAAAGCAAATGTGGAAGTAGAGGTTGTCTGGCTTTCAAAGAATACATTAAGACTCAAATGTTCTAGCTTTCTGGATTTTTAATGCTTTTCATGTAAAAGCCAAAATTCAAACATTAAAGGAAAAATATGCAAATCTGGAAGAAAATTTCTATTAAAGTGAAAGGTCTTATTATTGTCTTATTATTTTTGTAAAAGTGGATAGTCAGTTTTAGAAGTTCTTGAATAGAACAATTACATTTTTCCTATTTTTGAAAGCAATCTTTTTTGGAAATGTTGCAAAGCTTGCTTCTACCCTAAGCTGACTCTGCTTTTACAGCTCTCAGCAGTGGTAAGACTGACACAGGATATGAATTGGCTGTGATTATGATCCTGCTGGTCCATTTCTATTAACTGGCATTCTGGATAACATATGCACAAAGGGGAATTCTTCTTAGGGTTTTTTGGTTTTTAAACATCTCGTTATAATGATTCTTCAAAATCTGATGAGCAAAAACATTTTTTTTGCTGCAGTCCACTACAAACCCATCTACTTCCTAATTAAGGAAACAAAGTGGCAGAACTGGTTTTCAGTAAAAAAAAAATCTTTTAAAATGTTGAGACTGCAGGGTGGTTATACAGCTCTGTAAAATTATGTTATTTTACAGAAGGTCATTCCGAAAAAATCCCCCAAGAAACAGACAGATGCGAATCCAGTTTGGGGAAGTAATACAGGAGGTTTAATTGAACTCCCACTCATAACAAAGTTGGGTTTGTGTGTACTTCTTAAGATTGACAAAGACATCTGGCTTATACTACTGCCAGCAATGCTGAGGTTTCTGCGTAAGCCTCTGCAGCTGGCAAGAGGCCACATTTCTGAGGAGGTGGGTATATTTGTGCTTAGCAGCCTTTAATCCTCATGCTACCTTCAGATGCAAGGTGAGAGCTAGCTTACCTTGTGAGTCAGGGAGTGTTGCTTCAGGTGGTGGGGTTGCACAAACTCCATGCCGCATTCAGTGCAGATGTATGGGCGGATGTCTTTGTGCTTCATCATGTGGTTTTGCAGCTGACTTGGGTACTGGAAGGTCTTATCACATTCAGTGCAATTGTACTGTATAGGGCCACGGTGAGTGGTTAGGTGTCTCTTCAGCTGGGCCAGAGTTGGAAAGTCCAGACCACACTCCACACAAATGTTCTCTCGTCCACTCTCGTGCTTAGACTCATGTGCTTTCAGCTCACTAGGGTAGGCAAAACCCCTGCCACAGATCCTGCAGTTGTAAGGCTTGATGTCACTGTGTTGCATCATGTGTCTCTTAAGGTGACTGGTTTGAGTGAAAGCCTTGTGGCACACCTGGCACTTGTGCGGCCGAGTGCCCTGGTGTGTCAACATATGCGTATGCAAGTGGCTTAGTTGCTTGAAAAGCTTGCCACACCGGGTGCAAGCATGTGGCTTAATGCCACTGTGCCCCAAGATATGGGTCACCAAATTGTACTTGGATGTATAGGACTTCTCACACATGGGACATTGCCAGCGTTTCTGTTCACCCCCCACATCAACATAGTAGCTGTCATCTATCTGAAGGTTGACATCTACTCTTTCCACTTTCTGTTTGTTTTCACTGCTTTCTCTTACTTCAGCCCTCCTGAAGGGTGGTTCTGGAGGTCTTTTCATTTGAAAAGGGTTCCTGAAATGAAAGTTTGGTGGCACAATGAAAGGAAACATTAAGCCAGGGTGGACTTTAGGATAATAAGGGTAAGGAGCCTGCATGAATGCTGGGCTATTGGGCCATGCCATGTTAGGCTTCACTGGTTCTTGCTTAATGGGCTTGGCTCCAAAATGCTCCAGAGTTCTGTAGAATTGAAAACCAAAGTTGCAGAGGTCAATCATCTGGGAACTGTACTTGGGCTGAGCTGGCTGTTGGAAAACCAAAGGGAGACTGGAAGAGCCTATGTCATTGTGATCTTCGGGTCTGTCTGGTGGTGATGAAGAATCCTCAGGGGTGATGGGAGGAGGCATTTTTGTTGGCATGCTCTTGCGTTTACGAGACCCTCCTTCCAAGGACCCCTGGAATGTTTCCATGTTTTCAAGAGGAGGAGGACCATAGCGGAAATGTGAGAGGTGTGTTCGGAATTCTTCATCAAACGGAGTTGTTCTGTGTGGCTTTGTAACAGGGCTGAGTGGCGGCAGGCAGTGGGAGAAGGGAGAGGCTCGGGTATTGTCCACATTAAAACTTGCTTCTTCGTTCTTCATCATATTCGATTTTTTCCTCTGTGGCCCAAATTCCTTAAAATAAGAAAAAGAAACCCCAAATCTTTTTATTTCTTCCCGTTCTTCCGAATTTAACATTCTATTGACTATTTTATTGTTTTGAAGGTTGTTTTATTTTTTAACTGAATACAACTAAGGATGTCTTAGGTCTTCTTGTAAGACAAAGATCTTTTAAAGCAGAATTAAATTGTTAAGTGAAAAGCAAAAAAGCCTTCGTCTTCCTGCAGCAGATTTGACCCACACAACATTTTTACAACATAAACATTCTGTACCGTGACACACTACTTCACAACTGAATCTGCATGGCATTGTTTCTGCTTAATTTAATTCAGTCAGTCTGTTTGTGGGCAAAATTCTGTCCTTGGCTGTGCATGCACAGGCTCTAGAAACTGGCGGTGCATCTGAAGGATATGGCAATACAAACAATAATATGCACATTTATTATGGTTGTGACATGAAAAGCCAAAGCCAAAAAATGTTAAACTTCTTTGTATCATTAACATGTGCTGCTGTGAGAGAAAACAATGGCCAAGTGATCTAAGGACACTGTGTACCATCAGGTTTTGCGCCATGTTTCCTGGCTACTCTCACTTTGTATTGTAATAAGAAGGCGGAGATTAATTTATTTTCTTTGTTTTAATCCCAGAGATATTTGCCTGGCAGATCTGGGGGAGGAAAGACATTTGACAACTCTCCAAATTAAATTCAGTTTAGTAGGCTTTATCTACAAATTTTTTGTTTGTTTGTTTGTTTTTAAACAGGTGGGCAAAATCACTATTAAACTAAATATAGAACTGATGTCAACAAAACCCATGGGACTCCAGAGTAACTGACACCTAAAAATGCTCTGAGCGTATCTGATGATACAATGTGAGAAAGCAGATTAATAATTTTCTCCAGGCAAAATTTTATGTTCCACTGATCATATGGGGAACTTAATCTGAATTTGTGGTTCATCTAAAACATTGTTCATAAATTTTGGTTCATCTTAAGTAAGGCTGCTACCTTTTCCCTTGTCTTTCTAGAGTTGTAGAATGAGAAAACATTTACGTTAGAAAAGACCATTAAGATCATCAAGTCCAGCCATTAACTGTCAAGTCCACCACAAAAACATGTCCCTAAGCACCACATCTACACATCTTTTAAATACCTCCAAGGATGGTAACTCAGTCACTTCTGTGGGCACACTGGTTCATTTCTTGACCACCTTTTCTGTAAGAGGCTTTTTCCCTGGAACAACTTGAGGCCATTTTCTCTTGTCCTGTCACTAGTTAGCTGGGAGGAGAGGCAAATACCCACCTGGCTACAATCTCCTTTCAGGCAGTTGTAGAGAGTGATAATGTTCCCCTGAACCTCCTTTTCTCCAGGCTGAATAACCCCAGCTCCCTCAACCACTCTTTACAGGACTTGTGCTCCAGACCCTTCCCCAGATCCATTGCCCTTCTCTGGACATGCTCCAGCACCTCAGTGTCCTCCTTGCAGTGAGGGGCCCAGAACTGAACAGAGGATTTGAGGTGCGGCCTCACCAATGCTGAGTACAGGGGGACGATCCCTGCCCTGGTCCTGCTGGCCACACTGGTGCTGGTACAGGCCAGGATGCCATTGGCCTTCTTGGCCACCTGGGCACACCCTGGCTCATGTTCAGCTGCTGTCACCAGCACCCCCAGCTCCTTTTCCTGTGGGCAGCTTTGCAGCCACTCTGCCCCAGCCTGTGGCGCTGCCTGGGGCTGTTGTGACCCAAGGGCAGGACCCAGCACTGGGCCTTGTTGAACCTCACACCACTGGCCTTGGCCCATGATCCAGCCTGTCCAGATCCCTCTGCAGAGCCTTCCTGCCCTCCAGCAGATCAACGCTCCCACCCAACTTGAAGGTGTCCACAAACTTAGCAAGGCTACACTTGATCCCCACTTAATCCCTTTACTGATTACTCAGATCAATAAAGATATTAAACAGAACTGGCCCCAGTACTTAGCCCTGGACAACAGCACTGGTGACTGTCTGCCAGCTGGATGTAACTCCATCCACCACCACTCTCTGGGCCAGGGCATTCTGACATTTTTTTACATGGGAAACAGTGCACCCATGAAGCCATGAGCTGTCTGTTTCTCCAGGAGAATGCTATGGGAAATGGTATCAGAAGCTTTTCTGAAGTCCAGGAACACAGAATATACAGCTTTTCCCTCTTCCACTAAGCCAGTCATAGAAGGAGTTCCTATTGGTGAAGTAGGACTTGCCTTTCACGAACCCATGTTGGCTGAGCCTGATCCCTTGGTTCTTCTGTATGTGCTGTGTGATTGCACTCAGGATGAGCTGCTCCACAACCCTCCTTCCAAACCTTCTTGTAGGTGGGAGTCATATTTGCCTCCAGTCAACTCTAGTTGTCAACTAGTAGTCAACTAGTAGTCAACTCAGCCAACCTCTAGTCAACTGGAACCTCCTCAAACATCCGGGAGTGCTGGTAAATGATGGAAAGTAGCTCGGTGATCACTTTCACCAGTTCCCTTAGTACCCTTGGGCAGAACCCATCAGTCCTACAGACTTGTGCATGTCTAGGTGTTGTAGCAGGTTGCTGACCATTTCCCCTTAGATTATGGGGGCTTCATTTTGTTCCCTGTCTCCCAGCTCAGAGGCCTGGGCACTCTGAAAACAACTGGTCTGACTATGTAAGACTGAAGCAAAGAAGGCACAAAGTACCTCAGCCTTTTCTTCACCATTTGATGCTAGGTTTCACCCCATATCCAACAAAGAATGAAGATACTCCTTGGCTTGCTTTTTGATGTGAATGTACATATAGAAACTTTTAGTGTAATTTTTTGTGGCAGTAGCTGGATTAAGCTCCAGTTGGGCTTTGGCCATTCTGGTTTTCTCTCTGCATAAGCTTGTGACGTCCTTGTGGCCCTCCTAAGGGATGCACTTATATGAATGTGTGTGTTTGCGTGCATTTATCTAGCCAACCAGGCAAAGGTTAGATTGGAAAACTAGACACATTTTCCCTCTATCACCTGTGACTTGTTGATGCTATTTATACCAACATTCTTGGAAATGCTGGGTGGAGAATGAATGAAGGTGAGTGGAGCACTAAATACTCTCCTATTTCTATTTCAGGAAGCTCCATGCTGGATAAACCTTCTTCTAAAGACAGATAAAAGCACATCTCTGTGACCTAGTTAGGCCATGGGCAAGAGAAGACATCTTAAAAAACTTCCTGCAAACAGATTTCTTCCTTCTAATAGAGTAGACTGAGTAATTATCTTTGAGATAAAAATGTGAAGCTAAAGGCTCAGTGACAAAACTCTAAGATGGAAAAGTTGAGACAAAGGGATTGAACAATGCACGAAGAGGGAGGACTAACTGAAGGGAAAATTGAAGGCTATCTAAACTTACGACTCAAAAACCACACTGGATAGAGGGAAAAGATAAAATAACTGCTTACCACTTGGACAAGCACCTAAAAATTATACTACAATATTACTTTCAGTTGCTAGCGCACTGACTGGAAATAGTGTACATATATACACACAATATCAATTCATATAATTATGGAACATCCTGATTTGGAAGGGACCCACAAGGATCATCCAAATCCAACTCCTGGCCCTGCACAGGCCACCCTCAAGCATCACACCACGTGCCTGGGAGCATTGTCCAAACGCTCCTCAAACTCCGTCAGGCTGGTGCTGTGACCACTTCCCTGGGGAGCCTGTTCCACTGCTCAACCACCATCTGAGTGAAACACCTTTTCTTGATATTCAAACCAAACCTCCCCTCACTCTGCTTCAGGCTGTTTACTCAATTCCTGTCACTGGTCACCAGAGTGAAGAGATTGGTACCTGCCCTTCCTCTTCCCCTCATGAGGGAGCTGTAGACTGCAATGAGGTCTCCCGTCAGTCTCCTCTTCTCCAGGCTGAGCAGGACAAATTACCTTAGCTGCTCCTCCTATGACTTCCCCTCACAGCCCTCCATTGCCCTCCCTTGGATACCCTTTAACAGATTTATATCATTCATATAATGTGGTTCCTAAAATTGCACACTGTCTGTATGTATGCATACATATATATGTAATATTTGTGTGTATGTTCCATCAGAGAGAATTTTTACTGGATATTCATCCTACTGTTTCCTTGTCACCCTAGCTCCCTGGTGAAAATAAGGAACAGTTAGATCTTGAAAACTCTTTGGGTACAAGGGTTTGACTTATTAAAAAGGGAGAAGGGGAAGGGAACATTGAAAAATTCTGAACATTGAAAAACTCCTGAACATTGAAAAATTCTCAATTTCTTTCCAAAAGAAAAAGAATTGCTTTAAAAAATCCTTTTTAGCAAAGTGAACCCACACAATTTGGACATAATGCTTTTAGATCAAAATTTTCCCTATAAAGTATGTGCCTCAAACATCTTTCAACTTTGTATCTCATTTTTTTCCCAGCAATAAGAGTATAAAATTCTTTAGAAAGCCCATAGCAATTGAGGACCCAGCCATGTTATTTATTGCTTTTGTTGGATTATTGAAATGCTGCCAAAAATACACAGAAATGACAGTGAGTTGTGTCTAATTGCTCTCTTTTTTCTTAGCTGCCAATTACCCCGTTCTTCCACACACAGTTTTGTGCAAAGTTTCACTCTTTGTGGAACACAGAGATGTAGAACTCCTTGAAATAAGAAAGAAACTATTTCCTTGCACTACTTACCTTTGACTGCTTTCACTGAGCATATGGGCTTATTTCACCGGCCACAGCTACAGGCAACACAGGACCAGTCCTACAAGGGAAAGTGTTTATAGTCAGTGACCAACAAAATCAGAGACGTGCTGTATAATTCAACACAAGAGGATTTAAAAGAAAAGGGAACGCCTAAATATGGATCACCTTGTTGGTTCTTCTCCCCCTTAAAATGCCATAATATATACATTAATTATTTCTTCTTTCATTCTGGTAGCAAACCCTTACTAAATTGAATGGAGGCATGATCTTAACTATGTCCAGAAGTTAATTCCACAAAAACGTGAGTTCTGAGGAACTCTTCTCATAGGAGAGACAAGAGGTCTTGTTGCAAATGCAAAACACTTAGGGAACAGTCCCTTGTTCTTTAAATAACTTCAGCAGAGAACTTTAAAGTTTTAGTACAGGTCCACAATACTGTTTTTCTACCTGGCTCTGGAGTAGCAGATGTCATTTTAATACTCAACAACAAATAAGGCAGGGAGGGAATTTGAATTTAAATTTTTTGGAATTATTTTAATATTTATTTTTCTTTAAATATTTTTATATTCAAATTATCACCTAGGGATCTTTTGTGTTTCCTATGAAAAGACTTTAAAAATTTTTTCTTTCCGTAGAATTTATTATTTAAAATGTAGTGCTATGTAGTGTGACTCTAAACATTGGATGGTAATTGAAAATGCTAGCTTTTATCAGTAATATATCAGCTACTTGATTTTGAAATCTTGGTCTGGAAACTCGCTGAGACAGAGATTTCCATGTTGTATTGGGCCTTAAACATAACACCCTCCACTAAACTGAGCGCTCCAGCATTTATTAAAAAGTCCGTTTCTGTAGAAGAGACAAGCATCCTCAAATTTTATTTTTTTATGTAAATGGAAATACAATATTTTGAAAAATAGAACCACAAATTAGCTCTTCTTGCCCTTTCGAAACAAGAAAAGAAATGTTACAGTGAGTTGAGATAGTTGTTGAGGAATTTCCAAAATAGAGTATCTATGCAGCAGCTAATAATCTTGTTAACTTCCATGAAAGAGGAAGAGAGTTTAATGCAGAATATGAATCACCATTTACTTTCTCATATCCACTCATTTCTAAGACAAAGGATTAAAGAAAGTATGTAAATGATGCTATTCACTCTACAAGCAAATATGTTGTTACAGTCTCCAGTTAATACCTGGTACTGGAGTCAACAGCAAATTTTCTTAAGAATTCAGTAGAATCAAGATTCTGCTTCCTGGACGAAAGTACTTTCCGTCTATAGACTAATAATATGTCCAGCCATAAAAACGTGAGGTTATGAAGTTTCTCAAATTTAAACACTGACTACTACTGTTCTGATTTTTGTCCTGGGCAAAACAATCATAAAGCCAGAAATAAGGCTAAGATGAGTGAAAGTGATATGACAAATGGAAATGGGTTACTTTATTAGGAGGTTTGCACTTATGTTTGCTCTTTCAGAAGAAGATGAAATAGATAAAAGTGGAGGAAGTCTAAAGGGGGCCAAACTATCCGAACAGCTTCTCTTCTAGAGAAATTCCATGTTTAATTGAATACATAGGACTGTAGAAACCACGCCCTGTAAGAGTGCAATTCTGCTCTCCTTTTGAGGCCTGAAATATGGGCATCTACAAGCAAAGAATGAAAACTAACAGCTGTTTCTGTTGGATGGGGTGAGGATTAGTGACAAATTTAACATTATTACATTTCTTGAGCTAAAGTTGAGCAGTTGGTGAACTTCAGCTTTATTGAACAACCAGCTGGGTTTTTTTCAATCACTGAGTCTTGTCAACTGCTGTTATGGTGATAATTATCATTATCTTATTAGGTTTAACGAACTTTCAGTCTGCTCTTCCAAATATGTTTTGGTTTTAAATATATTCAGTTATACAGCTGTTGAACTAAGCAGCAAATTATTTACAGTTTTCTCTCATTTGCTATTTATGCAAAACTTGCATCTGTCTCAGGATCTGACCAAGGGATTTTATTATAATGAATTAACTTAATTTCAGTAGTGAAGTGCTCCAAACTGAATCTACACTGCTTTAAGTTATTTGTCAGACTTTGAAAATGACAAGACCACCTGTACAAAGGTGAATATATCCATTACTGGTAACCAAGTATTTTCAGGTAGTACACATCTGATCCCTCCTTACAATTTTCCCTGCTATTTTCCTTCAATGGCAGAAGGTAAAAAATCATGTCCAAACTCACACCAGACTTTCTCTAAAATCAGTGTCAAACCTACTATCCTATTCTTTAGAGAAGCCTGTGCAAGATGTATTTTCCATCCATGTTCTTCAGGCATAAATATCCACACTTCAAGCAGAATGTTTTGAAAAATGGACTCCATTAACATATATGGAGTGTATATTAGTAAATTCAATCTGAGTATATAAACTGTGTGCATATTATATATAAACTAAGTATATGTTAAGGCATCCTAATCAGCCTTCAAGTTTCTATGTTACAATATCTGAAGCTAACCTAAAAGACTACTTACATTTTAAATGAAGAGACCACTTCTTCTGCCACAGTTTGGAGCTGGGAGAAGACAAAAATTCAAACTACCTTGTGAAATTTGGACTACCTTGTCAAAATAAATATGGATTTACAGAAAGTATCCAAAATCAATGAGTGCAGATGCTGGTGAGGTAAAACAAATACAGTGGAAGCTTTTAGAAAAACAGACCTGAGCTGGGAATAACAGTCATGGAGTTCAGTAAAATCTTTTTCAATACCACTTCTACAAATGCTTGTTTTCTCACTCTCATATGCATATAGATCCAGTGACAAATGAAGTCCGTGATTTAACCATTAACTTAATAGTCTATGGAGATAAGGCTTCTTGCCCCAGGCCTTTTATGAGGCATATGTCTGCTTAAATGGAGAACACTATCAAGATAAAGATATTGCCCTAAATACTCGTCTTCCCTTTTTGGATTACCATCACTAATAGAACTGGAATTGGTAATAAGTAAACAATTGTTCATGAACATGACCTGGAATGACTGAAAATGAGAAGTGGACCAGATCAGGTTTTTTCTTCCTACATTAGTATGATAGTACTAAGAAGCTCACTGTCTTTTCACTTCTCCCTGGGAAATTACCTTCATCTGCTGGTAGTAGGCTTCAGGAAAAAACTTCTTCTTTCCATCAAGAAATGTGGGGTTTTTTTCTCAGTAAATACTTGGTAAAAGAAAAGCGATAACCTTGGTAATTCTTCATAGGATATAATCAGAGCTCACTAAGGCTTGCAGGAAGACTTCCAATGAAGTCTGAAAATGCTTCTCATAGTTTGCCTTATTATTTGTTATGGGGTTCTGTTGCCCAATGAGATAGGAACCCATCTATTCCACAACCAAATGAAAAAAATACTTATATCTTCAGAACATATGTCAGAAGGTGGCAACCTTTGCAGATAAGCTTAATAAAAATCAGAGAAAGTTAGTTGATTAAAAAAATCTGGCAGCTTGACATGACACAGTAAACAGATGCAACAAGCAATGAGCTTCCAAGGATATCTTATTTATTAAATAATTTTTTCTCCCTTCATTGGCTATTTTGGCATCATCCTAGCTTCATGTTTGAAGTTTGGTCATTTCAGATATTCCTTCCGGTCTAATGGCTTCCTATCCAGCATAGCTGCATTAATATTGTCTGTGAGGTGGTACCAATACAAAGAAATGGGTCTTCTCACAGAAAACTCTGCAATAAAAATAGTCTCCCTGAATTGTCTTTACTTTTCCCAAATTTTAACATTTTAACTTGCATAATTTTGTTGTATGTTAGCTGGGAAATACAGAAGTTTAACATACCCATTTGCCTGCACTGACTACAGAGTAGTCTTCTGAAATCATCTTGGATTTGTGTGTAACTTGTATTTGTTTCATTGTTTGTATTCATTTTTAGAAAGCAAGACACCATGAGCACTTTCACAGAGTATAGTTACTTTAGTATTTATTATAATAGAGAAAATGCCTTAAAATAGTATCAAAATGATGCATGTTCACTTTTCCATAACTTACAGATCATTTTTATTTTGATAATTACTGAGAGTATTAAACTAGATTTTCAGATTTCCTCTGCTGAATGTCTAGAGCAGTCCCACCCTGCAGACTGCCAAGGCTGTGCACTGTTTTTGGCATCAGATGTGTTTATATGGTGGTTTATGGCATAATTTGCTTTTCCATGTTTGCATTGATTAGACTTACACCAAAAATAAAGAAGTTGGTGGGTGCTGTAGTGAGGTAGTTGCGGATATATTTCTTCTCTCCAGTATGACTGCTATCTTGTCAGTTTAGCAAAATGGTTTGCTATCCCTCTTGTTGCTTTTATGTGTGCTCTGTCCTTACTCTAGGGACACCTTTGTTGCCATTCTCTCCACTCTTCTCTCACCTAACAAGAGAGTGGATGAGGGTGACACAGCAGTATGGCTGGGTTACCCACAGATCATCTACCCTAGGGCCTTACTGGCAATGCCCCTAGCAGTACTTGAGCCTTGTGGACCTCTCTAGTCATTTCAGGGTATGTACAAAGTAGTTTCTGAGTACAGTTTAGGCTGCTGGTTTGGCTCTTTATTTTTCTTTTTCTTATCCTCCTTTCTCCTTTTTTTTTCATTTTTTCTTCCTCTTAGGAGTTTTCTTAGTTCTTCTCTTATATGTTCTTCCCTCTTCACTTCTGTGTTCCATCTGTTGTTCACTCTCTCTCTACTTCTCTATTCTGTTTGCTAAAATGATCAGCAACACAGAGAAAACCAGCATAATGAAACAAAAGTTAAGTCCACAGACTCTGTGTTAGCTGTCTACACAAAGTCACCCCAAACCACAGCTACATATAATGGGAGCCTGCAAGGCACAGCAAATTATCTGGTCTGAAAGCGTGTAAGGGGGCCAAGATATTGTGTTCTCAGCTGAGTACCTCCATCTGCCTGAATTGCTGGTACAAACATGGAATTCAAGGCTGCTTTGGAGTGGGAAGGAAGGGGAGAGGGAACAGCTCTTTGCTGGCAGACCTCTGGGTCCATAATGCAGCCCCGTCCCATCTCTGCCCACAGCAGGGTAGGCTCTGGCCCAACCTCTTGCCTTTTTCTGTTCCTCCACAAAAACCTGCTAAGCATAGTTTAGAGGAAACAGAGCCCCTGGTGAGGCACAGGAGGATGTAAAACCAGGCCTGTCAGCTCAGGCTAGCAGTGTAGCTAACCCAAGACACTGATCTTATGAAGAGTACAAGAAACAGGAAGGCATATAATGTCAACTTTCCAGACTGATCTTCAGGCATCTTAAAAAACTTCCTGCAAACAGATTGTAACCTGAAGTTACACCTGGGACGAGTCCAGACTCTAGAGGGTTGGAGTTTGCAGCCCCTAAAAATTACATCTGACTTCTCTTTGCTCCCTGCCCCTTGACACTTGCACTTTGGTTTGTCTAAAAGTCCAGCTCCAGCCAAACGAGACCAGAGTCACCGGCACAGGCTTTAGCTGCAGCACTCCCCTAAGAGGTTAGAGATGTGGGTCCAAACTCCTTGAGAGGGAAATTAATCAGCCTCCCATCTTCTGGCTGTTGTGTTTTGTCCCAAATTTGATGTTGTCAGTGTACCTTCAGTTACATGTAAGCTTACAGGACTAGGTTCCCAAGAGCATTTGGGTATAGGTATCCTGAGTTTTCAGACCCTGCCGAAAGCTCAGGGCTGACAAGATCAAATTGGCCATAATGGTGACATTTGCAGCACATGTAGTAGGAGAGTTTCAAATGTGCAAAGTTTAACTGGTGCCAGCAGACAGAGTGGAAATGCAATTTGATCCTGCCCTCACTAGGCATTGGAATTAATGATGGATTGGCCAGCTCAATTAATTACTCAATTAAACAACTCTCATCCTAAGCAGACGACTTAATTCTCTCCCTGACATCATCCATGTTATTAACCATGTTAGTTAACATCCATGTTAATAATTATGGAATATCTGGGGTGTAGCTGAGAACAAGATTTGGGATTAGGCTGCTGTGAGGTGATGACAATTAGACTAATTTCTTCCTTTTTTAAGTGGGTAAGGAGATCTCATGTTATAGGCTGGAACCGTGGATATGTCCCTGCCTTTATAAAGCATGTGGAGTTACTTCAAACACTGTTTATAGAAGTCCTATCACTCCATCCCTGTTTCCTGTCTATCCCATATCTGCCATTGCAAATTAAAATAATACATTTTTGGCACTGTAGGAATCCTATGTGTTAAGCAGTTTTTCCTCTGGAAAATTATCAAATAGCATCCATGAAGCTTTAGCATTTTTTTTCTCGCCATACAGATATTCTAAGAGACAGGGTGAACCAAAGAACAAATAAATAGTATAAATAGTAGGAAGGATTTTGTAGTAAAATAGCGATGTTTGATAGAGTGTGGAGTCCTTAAGGAACACTTTGGGTATAATCTTTCCACCTACAATGCACAATCATTAAACACTATAAACAGAACAGAGAGGGTTTGAGATGTTATTTTAAGAAAAAAAACAGAGCTGTGCAGAACATCCAAAATTAGAATGATCAAAAAAGCATGCCCTTCCATAACCCTCATGCTGTCCTGCTTGAGCTGTTATTTTGAAAGCAAACCTTTCACTGGCATCCATGACCTTTAAAAAGGAAATACATTTAGCTTTCCTTCCTACTGTAATCCCAGTGTCCTTATCACCTATATGGGGGCCAGAGAGATGGTCTGTTCTCCTCCCATGTCTTTGTTATCTTAAAGGGTAGCTAAGGGCCACCTTCAACTTGGTTCTTCAAGCCAGCCAGCTGGCTCCCCCCATCAGCAGTTAATGGCACCTTCTGGGCATCACATGTACTCAAAAAAGAAAGGACCAGATAAAATGTGCACACATGATTGAAGAAGGGCCAAGGGAGCAGAGGGTTGTATAGGAGAGATTTCATAAAAAGTTTCCAAAACAGATTAAGTTTTATTAAAAGGTTACTTTTTCTTAAACATGGAAGAGTATTATTAGTCCTCAGCAGGACCATTGCTTTTTGTACTTCTTTTGTGCTCATTTCCTTGTTTCACACATTCAAAACTCATAGTGAAACTGAAGGTTGCTAAAGTGGTAGGTATCGTGTTTCAGTAAGATATGTTATATCCTATAATAACAGAAAGAAGAGGATTTCACCCACAAAGTGACAGAAGTGTATATATACATATGTGTGTGTGTGTGTTTATAAAAATATATCTGCTACCAAACACTTCTCTTGGTGTCCAGTTATGAAAAGTAATTACCAGATAATTCTTTCCTATTTGCTTAGAAAAGATGAATACATTTTATTTCAGCTGAAGTCTGAGTAGATTTCTTGCTGGAAAAGCTGCTTGGCTCTAAAGACTGATTAATCCTTATTAGCCTCTGTTACTCACTTGTAATTAAGCTGGCTTAGTAGTGACTTAGATATTTCCCTCTGAACCTAAGTGCAATAGAAAACACAGTAAAGGGATTAGACATATCAGTGCTATTCTTAGGACACCACTGTGTTTATTTTCTTGAGACCCAACAAGAAAAAAATAAGAATCATATCAATAGGACAGAATTTAAAAAGGCTCTTAAGGCAAATTGCTGAGGCATTGGAAGAAACTTCTTTTGATATATCTGCATTGTGATTAGGGAGTTCTGCTTTCCAAACTGCCAGGGCATAAAACCTCTGTTAAAGTATTGAAACTGTGATGAATATGCATTTATTGTCCAGAAAAATTATCACTGGCATATACATCTCACAATTCCATTCAGTGAGGGTTCATGTTTTAAAAATCAGTTTATTTAGTTTGAAGAGAAATGTGTTTAATTCCTCAGTTCCAGCACAGAATGGCATTTTTGTCTGATCATATGAAGTACCTGCAAGAAGTAAGTTAAGACGCCTTCCTCTCTGCCTTTGCCCTTCACTTGTGGTGCCAGACTTGAATCTTGTCCTTGACTGAACAACAAAAATACTTTCCCTCTCTGATCCCCAAAACACATTCTGCGTATTGCTCTTAATTATTTTGTTAACTTCTAGAAAGTCTTAAAAATAAGCACTAGTTTGTTGCCAAAACTACAGAAAATCTGAAATTCAAAACAAATGTTATCTTGCTTCTGCAATTTTCATCAATTGGAAAAGAAATTCCTATGGTAAATATGGGGGGATAATAAATAACTTGAGGTTAATTATTTTAAACTGAAACAGATTTAAAATGCTAGTTTTACAAATTCAATAAACTAGCATATGGAGTGGGAAAGACAGCTCAGACTTAGCCAAGTATCACCAGCAGATACCGGAACAGAGACCAGAATCACAAATAAATAAGCAATTGCTTCTTGGGGAAAAAGAAAAAAAAGTGAGAAGAAAATCAATGTAGTTTGAAACCTGCAGTTCTGAACATTTCCCAAACCACTCTAGTACATCACCATGAGTGATGACAAAGACTTGCTCTGGATACTAACTCAGTTCAGATTTTCATCACAAGGGAAAGGAAACCAAAAAACCCCATCAAGCCACTGTGACTCTACAGCATGACTGTATGAATGGCCAACAAGCATTATACAATGAAGTTTGGTGAGAAATCACCTTATATATTAATATAACTGTCTCTATCAATCCCTGCCCACACCTCCACAACCCCACCCCCAATCATTCTATCCAGGACTTTCTCCCTGGAAAAAACAAGTGTCACATACAAAAACCTGGAGAATTTAATTGGAATTATTGATGTCTTTTAGGAAGAACAGGAGGCAAGGCTCTGGTCTGAGCATGGGAACATTACCCAGTGAATTCTGTCATGACTTACTGTCCTAACCACATTCAGTGCCTTCCAGTGGGAGCCTGTTCATTGTTTTTTAGCAGGAAACAAACTAGTCAAAATCCTTACAGCAAGTCATTAGGGTGAATCCTGAGTCCTGATCATTTTCCTGCAGAATCGCGTGATAGCCATTCAACTGCATTCTTTACCAGTGGCTGAAGTTTAGGTGGGGTTCACTTTCTGTGGGATGCAAAAAAATCAATTAATGTGTTTGGAATGAAAGACTGGTATTTCCACTTTTCTGGCAGAGGAAAGAGGAGTTGGTGAGCACCATTTCTCTGATGTATGTGACTCTTTCTGTGACATCCTGACAAAATGCTGCCTACAGACATACAAAATTTTTCTGGAGGTCTTGATGACTTCATATTGTGAGTGCAGCATTATGCAGGAAAACGGTTTGATACAGCATTCATGCTGGTGTGATTCCTTGCTGTGGTTCTATAGAAAAAATATTTTCCTGCGCATTTATAAATGGATGGGTTTAATTTCTGGTGAACCTATGAACAAATTTTTGTCAGATTGCTTTTCCAGGAGGTCCTCTACAGTTTTCTGGAATTCCTAGCACAGGACAATGGTTTCGGACAAATACAGGATGATCTTCCTAGCTTCAGAAATCCGCATTAAGGAACCGACCCAGCATGGGCTGGTGCCTACCAGATGGTTCAAACAACTTCTGCTGTTCCTTAGTAGCTGACAGATGCTCTAAAAACAGGTCATCCCTTCCCTTTCCACCTCCTGATATTGTTTTCATTGCACATGTATTCTAAATACTTCTAAGAAAAAGCAGACTAGTGGAAAAATATGCTAACTGGAAGTACTGTATGACAGACACCCCCTTTTCAAATAATGCTCTTTAATAATTTTTACCTGGAGCTGAAGCACCAAGCTGAAACACTACATGCTTTAAAAAGCGACTCAGAGAAACAACTAAACCTGAAATAGTCGCTACATTCCAATACTGGTATCCATCCTGGATACCTTTAGGGAATAAGTTTGGTTTAAATCCAGTGCATTGCATGTTGGTAAGAGCATATACTCTCTCCAATTTACAAAGTCTTTAGTGGCAGGTCCAGCATAGAGCCCACCATGAAACAGAGAGTCTTTCATCATTGCAGAAAGGGTCTTAATAGTTACACTGCAATCCTAAACAGGGGAGACTGAAGTACAAGCGGCTCTTTCACAGTCAGGAATAGCAGCAAACGAATGAAAAGGAAAACTTGAAGCGGTCTTGTCCTTCCCACGCAACACACTTGTGGCTTATCAGAGGGGCTGGTGTCACAACAAGAAGGGGCAAAGCCACATGCTTCTCTCACAGAGCCACCACATCTGGTCCTCCATTGTGGGAAGACCAACCTTCAAGGTTCTTCCACACAGGGAAATTAGGTGGTGTCTATTCTTCATCAGGCCTTCTTCAGAGGACTGCGTGGGTGATGCCTATTTGCTGTGCACTAGTACCCCTTCTACTACAGCATCATCCAAGAAAAACAGCTAAAAGTGAATGCTCCTTCTCATAGCCTTGCTTTCAATTTCAAATTGGTTGTACCTGTCTCTAGCTCTTAGCAAAAGGTGACGTTATCAGTGTAGGAAACTCACTTTACCTTGTAGCTTTTAGTAATTAAACCAATCGTCAACTTTGTGGTTTTCAGTGTTCTCTGAATTCTAGTGCTTCTAATGAGCATATGCAGATGAAAAATTGGGTGTTTCCAGATTTGCATTTTTGAAGACTGACAAGAGAAAAAGAGGTTTTCAGGAAACACACTTTTTAGCCTAAGATTTTTGCTTTACATCAAATTAATTCCTGCATATCCACAAAGGAGAAGGAAAACATGTTAGTGTTTTAACTGTCATGGTAGAAGAGGGAGGAAGGGAAGAGAAATTAAAAACAGGGTGGTATTTTCATCCTACATTTAAATAATTAATAATGGGTTTTTTCTAACATAAAAAGCAGGAAATAAGAAACGAAAGTTTAAAAAAAAGCAATTATTCATATAATTTCTTCCCATAACCTCCAGAGCACAAAAATATTTTCTTTTACCACACAATTATTTAGCTTAATTACTACCAGTGATATTACAAGTTTTTACAGTACATTAAGAATTGTTGCTTGAGAAAGAAAATGCTGTGTTTTGCTTATCAAGAGCAGGGTAACATGTATAAAACCATTTGTTTTACAGAAGCAAGTCAAAAAGTTTTTAAGTTTGGAAAGAACTAAACCAAACATTAAGTAATATTTTTCACTGGATCATTAGTATTTTAGAAGTCAAGCAAGAAGAACTAATGCCTGCCAGATAGATATAAACAAAAAATACACATCCAGCATGCAACTCCATGTGTGTTTTAAATAACTCCTGCAGATTAACTTAGGCCTCTTCATTGGATAAAAATCTGAATATCATTCATGAAGTGCCACTGCATTTTTACAGCAATGGAAAGCTGCAGTCCCAATATCAGAATATTAGATTTTCAGCAAAAAAAGAATAAGCCCAACTAAACTTTTCCCTCTTTTTTGCCTCCCAGACTTGTTTCTTTCTTTTTAAGGGCTTTGCATTATTTGTGTCTCTGTAATTCTTTCTTCTCCAAGATGACATTCCTTTCTTTCCAGTGGTCTTCTGAGATCGTAAACTAGGTCATGGAAAACTACTGCACTTAAGAAGAAAGTAACTATTTGCTTTTAATAGGTGGTTTATTTTTAAAAATTTGTTGAGTTGTAACAGTAGTCCATCAAACAAATGAATAATTTGACAACAATCTGTAGCAGTCTCACAGCACTTACAAGGTCTGTTTGAAGGAGCAGTTTGGTTGGATCAGTTGCTACTGATGAACATGCATTGGTGCTCAGAAACTATGGATCATTTTTTATCAACTACTAGGTAAGATGCTGCCTTACACACTGTTGATTTGTGTCCCTTAACCACAGCCACAGAAAAACCCTATTACTTTATAAAGCCTTTACTGCTTTTGATTCTTACGGTGCCATTCTGCTGAAATGTCCAGAAGAGTGGAGCAGTCCACTCAGAAATCTTCCTGCACCATTGAGTCTTTACAATTTCAAAGACTGGAAACAACATGAGTGCTGTCTGAGGTCCATACTCTTCTGTCTCAGTATATGGGGCTTGTCTTGGGTTGCTTCTATGATTCATCCCCTCATGCTTACCGTTCTAAATCATGTCTATCTCTCTGGCACTACTAGGAACAGCTCCTTAAAGACATGACACCACGTTTATCTGTGAGATGCACAGCATGTCTTTCAGACCACCACTATCTGCTCTGCACCCAGATAGTCGTCAAACAGGCTCTTGCTGATGAGCTTGCTTGTAAGAGTGAAAAACAAGTGAAGAAAAAACCTCCTTGAGATTCAAAGATTCAAATTATCTCCTGGTCAAAAATGTACATTAGACATGTCAAAATATTACTAGGAGTGTAACTCAGTGCTACTATTCTGTATCCAAAAAGTGTCAATATTTTACACCATTAAAGAAGTTGGTCCTAAATATAAAAAGACAATTGACGTTTACAGAAAGGCTTCTCTTAATTTCTATGCTTTTTGAGCCAGACCTGTTAACCTGGGATGTCCACAGGCTACAAACTGTTTCTGTAACCTCTCTGCCATTACTGGTATAGCTTTGTTTTTCTATTTCCAAACAAAAGCAATATTCTTCTATATTTTATTTTATTATAATTGAGAACACATCAAATGGAAATACTGGCTTTAAATAACTCTCTGAGGAAATACATACACTGACTGACCATTTACTTATTTATGTTATATATATAAATATGGCTATAAGCAGTAGAAGCAATAAGACCTTAAGCAAAATAAACAAAACTTGTCTCTTTTTATTCTTGGTTTGTTGTGTGAATATTTTTTATAATTTTAAGGTTTGAGTCATTAACTATTAACAGTCCAGTCTCTCACAAATATTGGGGTGAATAACTGAAAATTCATTTCACAAACATTTAATTTGTGCTGTAAACTGTAGTAGTAAATCTATACCCAATCCAGAATCAGACTATACTTTTCTCTGCTTGTAAATATCTCTGTGATGTAGGAATAACATGTCAGCAAAAAAAAAATCATCTTCCTGACATCTCAAGAAAAGATATTAGTTCTGTTACAGGCTCCTGTTGTACTAAATCATCTTACAATTGTTCTGGCAATAAATTATAGAGGTGAAAACAAATAAACTCCAAAAGATTGCAAAGATGTATTTTTTGAAGAAAAGTAAGCCTAATACGTAAAATCTAAGAATGAAGTTCAAACATCAAGGTCTGTTTTTAACTGTCAAATTACTAAGCATTCCTTTTAAAAAGCTCTTTCTCTGTGCTCATTATTGGGGACTGGGTTTTAAAATGGTATGTACTGTTTTTGTTCACCTACCAGGATTTGAACAAACTTGTTCTTATTTATGTATTTCAGATAATGTCTCAGAGAAAGAATTTATTGTATATATTATCTAAATCAAGAATACACAAATGTTTATCATGTTCAGAAACTAAATCTGTACCTAAAGGCTGCAGCTTGCTCTTACCTACATGATAAACTGAACTTCTGATCTAACCAGACCAAAACCCACAAGTGATTGCAATCCAGACTAATAGCCTGCAGTTTGAACAAAATACCACTACAAACACAGAGGTTATGTTATTTTTTGTGCGTGTTTGGAAGACTCCTGTACATCTCACTTGATGTAAAAACTGGCATTCCAGGTGTTTGACACGTAACTGTCAAAATAGCTGTCCAAATCATCTCTTTAATTTGAATCAGTATATAGTCACATGAAAATAAACCCAGATATCCCAAGCGGAAGATGCGGCAAATGGTTTTCATGGCAAGACGTGGCATACATTTGTTATTAGCAGATAACAAATTGTTTGTGGGTTAAGTATAACCAAATGAATTATTAACTGGTATCAAACTAGACTGAGTGGCAACATTAAGCTAAGGAGGTCAAGAAACAAGTTATTTCCATCTCCTTTGGCAGAACCCCCTCTGGCTGCTCCCAAAGCAAAAGGAATCTACAACTTACCCAGAAACTGGGCTGAATTTGTGGTAGATCATTCCTTCTTATGGAAAAACTTGCAGAAAGACACCAGATAGAGGGAGGCAGAAAGTCCTTTCCACTAGTTGTTTCAGTGAGAGGTGGGAGCAGAAGGCTGTCCCAGGGTGGAAGCGCAGCCCAGGTACCCTGGCCGCGAGCAGGAGCTGGAGCGGGGCAGCTGGAACCGCCTGCCAGCCCTCTGCAATATCTGCCCACCATTTGTAGCCTCTCTGTCTGGGCTCTGGGCATCCTACAGAGGACCCTGCACTTTAGAGAGCAGAAGCTTGAAGAAATACTGAGTCATAAGATGAAAAAATTCTCCTTCTGCAAAGAAATGGACACCTGTCCTATTTCTTGCCCCACCTCTGCATTCTGCTTCTATAAAAGTGTGCAGGGGGGAATTTTTCTCATGCAATATTTGAAGCATACGCTTGCAGTCAATCACTTATTTTACATGGTAGTTCTGATCATTCTGATGCATTTATGAACAACATGAAAAACATGATTGATATCTACAAAAATGCGAACAAGAGATACATAATTGAGTCCATCCTACTACTGATGTGGATGATCAGCCTCAGTGATGTTATGTACTACACAACATGAACTTTTTCTTTTGTTTTGTTTTTTTCCAAGTGAGATCCAGGAACCATCTTACCACCTCTTAAATGTCACTGTTCCTAGACTAATCATATACACAGATGAGTAGAGATAAACATGTGTAATCCTAAACACAATGCAGTTTGAAGGGAACAAAAACAGCCCCAGTAATTCTTCTCCCAGTATAGCACAGGTTGGTGTCTTGGAGCAGACTTCAGTACTGGCAGATGATAAATGAAATACACTGCTTTCTGTATGACACAGTTCCTCTCTATATTTTAGCAATGGCCCAGTGAATCTTGCTGAAACTGTCAGGATAAAGTTTGTGAAGCCTGTAACAAGATTCTGGTAGCAGAACTTACAGATGCAAAATTCACAGCAGATTATATTACGAATATTATCAGCCTCATTGGAAAATACTTTTCTATCTGCATAGGTTAAACCATATGGTAATAGTACCAGTATCTAAAAACCAGACTATAGGTATCTCTAGAATAAATAAACTTCTTGTTAATGCATATGGTTATTATTCTTTTATCAGTTAAATGCGTATCTGATTAACGCCTTTTCTTAACACAAAAGCAGACATATATATATTGCACTTCTAAAGAGTTAACCATAAAAGCATTTTACTTAACTTACCAGTTGTTGAAGCTGGAAGGAGTCTTGCCCTAAACTCTACCTGCTCTCATGTTTGTAATATCTGTCTCTCTCTCCCACTGTCTCCCTCCCCCCGTGCAGAGATTGCAGTAAACTTAGAAAACTAGCAGGGACAATGTTTCAAATGACTTAAGAAGGAGAACAGGAACAATCATTTCGTTCTCTTTTTTTTTTTCAGATGAGTACAGTACCTTCAGAAAGAAGGAAGGAAGGGAGGGGAGAGGAAGTCAACAACCCTTTGCTTTCCTGCAAAAAAATAAGGAAACAGCAGATAGCAATCTCGTTTTCTCTCAAACAAAATGTTTGGAAAAATAAATATATCCAATCCAAAAGGAATTCCTCAAGTATTATATCTGCATTATTGGCTTCATAAAACCTTCTTTACAGCTTGTTATGTGCAACTACATGAAATGAATTTCCGAAGTAGTGGGTAGGAATAAGACACCCATATCTTATGCAGAACAATTAGCCGTAAGCTTGCATAGATAATGAAGGCTTTTACTCTAGAGAAAGACTAATCATAGATGTATACACAGATCTTGTTTCCATGGTGATATAGGTAGAAAAATGCCTAAAACCCCTCTTTACTGTGATCACAAGAAAAAAGCACATTGGCTATTTATAGAACGCTGTGGGGGAAAAAAAGGGGGATAAAAAGGGTCAGAAAAATGGCAAGGATCATAGCTTGATACTGGCAGTGCAGTAACGAGTAATTGATCTCAAAGAATGGCAGCATAGAAGGCATACTGATTTATCCAAACAAAACCAATGTACTATGTTCTAGAACAGATTTTATACTTTATTTGTTTCTTTCTTTCTTTCCCCATTAAACATATTTTGACAACCAGATACTGGCCAGCTGGCTGGAGTTATACTTGGGATAAGTTTAGCCCATTGTGCTCCACTGTGTTTTTGTTTGCTTGTATCTTTTCCCCTAACTTTATCTATCATCTGAAGGTCACTTACAGTGATTAGATGCTCCCTTTCTTTCTCCATTAATTTTTTTCATTCTAACATACTTGCCAGTAAACACCTTCACACTGTCATGGGAGCTATGTTTTTAGTTTGTCTGGTAATGCAGTAGCGAATATGGAGCTGCTTCTCAACAAGCAATTCAGGTTGATTTCTGTGAAAGACTTTAAAAAAAGCCTTTTCAAAAGGCCCTCTCCCACACATTCTGCATCCAGACTTTGCTCTGGAAGCAATATTTAGATCAATGCTGCTGAAATAAATTGGATTACTGCTGTAAATCCAGTTTTAATGGAAGGACAAGTTGGTATGTTATCCCATAGAGATTACTATTTCATTTATTGTACAATAATTAGAATTGATAGGCTCTAAACCAACATAGGAGGTAGCTCTTTAGCACCTGTGTACCTTCATGTGATTCCTGGTGCTATTTCCTGAAGATATCTAGCAATTATTTGGTTTGGAGAAGCTTTTATCTTAATATTTAGAAACTGAAATCTTTGATAATGGACATCAGCATTTGACAGAGCAGTGCAGGGGCAATAAGTGATCTCTGGCCTTACAACACCACCAGGGTTTTCTGCAGTGGGCAAAACCATAACAGGACGGTGAATTTTAAAAACAAAAGAATGCAATGCACTTAGATTATATACTGCAAATGAAGTCCTTAATTCTCCCTTGGGAATGGAGGTCCTAATCAAAGATATCTCCTGTGCATACTGAGCACAAGGGAAGTAAAGAGGTGTGGAAGGCCAGCAAAGTAATGTATTGTCCCGCAGGGGCAGCCTAATAGCACAAAACCTATAATTTTGTTTCAAAATTGTTTTTCATTATCTTGAAGATAGTAGCAGCTTCCAGGCCATTCCAGACAGTTTAATTTATTTATTTGCCAGGCACAACAGGCTAATGAGACCCTGTAGGCTGCCATTATGTAGCATTTTGTTTCTCTCCGTTGGGAACCCAACGCAGAAGCATATTTGAAAACCTGTACTGATTTAGTTAGGATCATTCTTGAGTATCTGAGGATATGTGATAGTCTGTGTAGTCCCGTGTGAAGGACTTAAGTGTCACAGTCCTATACTTCTTCAAAGAGCAGCTTCCCTTTCCTTGAGGACTGCAAAGCTAAGGAGCTGGACACAAATATCTATGAAGTACCTTCAAAAGGTTATAAGATTTTGTTATCCTGGTTGAAGGGGACTCTGAGAGGCCCCTACTTCAGCAAGGACAGCAGGACACATTAGGTCTTCCTTCACTTAATCCTACCTCAGGTTCCACTGTCAGCAGCCTTCCACCGTCCAAAAGGTCAGGACTTACTTAGTTGCCCCAGCCAAGTCCAGGTAGAGTAATCTTGCTTCCCAGCATGCAGCCACTGAAGTACTTGACCTGTTCTTACTTTTGCCAGTTTCTCCTAGCTGCTGCCAGGAAATCACAACCCAATGAGGAAGAAGCACTAAAACTGTGATTTTTATGCCAGAAAAATACCTTGCAAGGTCCTGTCTTTTGCAATGCATGTCTTTTGCGTGTCAGGTCAATGTGCAATTAATGACTGTGGAGAAAAAAAAGCATGTACAGAATCATTGGTATCTAGAGTCATGCAAACCAAGTAACAAGGCATGACACTATGATATTTACCCAAGTTTTAAGGGACAAGTTGATGTGTTTTTCAGAATATTTCTGCAAGAACTGTTTGACTGGTTTTTTGTTGCTTCTTTTTTACCTTTTCTCACTCTACTGTTATCAAAATGAAAGCACTGATACAAATTCAGAGAGATACAGTGTCAGCCTCAATGCAGTTAGATGAACAACATTAAGTGTAAGTACTTCCTGGGTCCAGTACATAATGTTCTGTATGGAGTGGTCATGAAAAAGCCTTTATTATGTTCATGGTCAAGGTAAGTTCTGAAGACCAGGAAGATTCCTCCAGTACCAGTCTGTATGATTAGACTAGATCCTTCATCGGATTCGTATATATTAAGTTAAGGCCCTTATTTAATTTTTTTCTTTTTTGCTTCATTAAGGAATAAATTATGTTTCACCGTCTCCTTCCAGTGAAAGCAGGGATACTTTCCTATATGTTCAAAATAAGAATGGAATAAACAAGTTCAGCCTCTATGCAGCACAACAGGAGAGAACACAGAGGTAACTGCACCAGTAATAGTATCCCTCTCCATCCTGAGAAAATGAAACCAGAGGCAAAACCCAGAAACATTTGGTTTTCTTCATTGCTTTAGGACAACAATCATATATATCTGAACTGCCTGTAAAAAAAAATGATTAATTTCCTCCTTCCAGTCTACAGGATACCTGTGGCATTTTAGCTGAGTAAAAATAATACAGTTCATATTCAGAGACAAAAAAACTGAAGGGCCTAATTGTTTTGCATAAATCACTCTCTTCTGTGCTTTCCTGGCCTCTGTTCTGCATTGTATATTTAACATAGAGTGTTCAGGAATAATCTGGCAGAAGGCTAATGGGACCAGAGACAGGCACAGGCTGAGTCTAGAGAACTCCTGTGCTGCAGCATGTGGAGGATGTAGCTCTAGTTAACAATATTAGGTTACGTTTTGCAATTTATTGTATTGTGACACAAGCCTGAATACACTGATATTTGTTTCATTTAGTTTCTCAGCTTATAAAATATTAGAATGCTAGGAGATATTCCAAAGGCTTTATTCTACTGCCTGTCTTTCATGATTATAGTATGACCAGAGGATTCTCATGAGTATGTGTTTGTACAGCCAAATCTACTATTGCTTTTTCAATGTATTTCTTACTTTTGAGACAGGTAACACCTAATCTCCACTTTAAAGAACACCTAAAATTTGCAGGCTATAACTTTTGGACCAAGCACATATGTCAATTGTTCTGGGGAGAGAAATGTGGAAATTTGTATCAAAGATAGTAGTGTTCCTGGCAATAAACACCTTATTATAATTTAAAGTGTCCTTTACAACTTATCCTGGGCCAAGCTCATTTCTGGTAAATGACATTGACTGCAGGCTTTTAAAGACATGCTTTTCCTGTACCCTGTGTGCAATCATCACAACTACCTTTACTAAAACAATACCATCAAAAGCTATTTTAAATATGATGGTCTGATTAAGAGGATGTGTTTTCATCTCTTAACGTGCACGAAGTTATGAGAGCAGGATTGTGAGCCTTATTCAGGTTAGAGGTGGACATGAACTTGGCTTTTGTCAGTATGTTTGAATTTGGTGTCACTTTTGAAGATCTGTAATATGTGGAAAGTTGACAAAGTATCCACCAAGTTTTTTGGTGGTTTCTCAAAATAGCCATTTGACAGCAGTTTTACCTCTACTTAGATTGGAAAATAAATCCAGCATTTGTTCCAGTCTTTCTTGGTTTTGTTGCTCAGTTAAGTATGCTCATGGACTCTGAAGTCTGATTAACATACCGTAGCACCTGAAATTACTTAATAAGTTCACAGGTGAAGGCTGGACATCTAATGTTGTAAAATGTGTAAGTCTTCACAAAATAAAAGAAAAGGCATGTTTGCATATTCTTCCCTGTATAGTGATGTTTCTTACCTTGTTAAGTCTGACAAGACAACTACTTCTTCTGGAAGCCTGATATTCTATCTCAAGATTAATTTGACAAGGGTATAAATTTATCTTTTTTTTTTCAATCAGTCTCCAGCTGCTGTCATTTTCATTGTAAATATTTTAGTCACTTAGCTAATGTAGACTCTGTCTTACATGAAATGAATGACAGTAAGGCTCTGTCTTACATGAAATGAATGGCAGTATTGCTTTTTGAGATACGCTTTTTGTCCTTCAGTTTCTGATACTTTTTCCAAAGTATCCAGTGACTGTGCTACAGCTGAAGTCCTGTGGGCACTGTAAAAAGGCCCTTTCTGAGAGCAAAAGAATGAAGTGCTACCTAGTGGTGCACCACTGATTTATAGCTGCTAGACTGTAGAGACAAAAAACTCCTGGGAAATATGTACTCCAAACCTGTGTGAATGTTGATAGATTGTGTCTCTAAGGCTTTTTTGTAACATGAGTGTGGGAGGGTGAGAGAAGGAGAGAGAGAATGAGAGGAAGGAAGGGAGGAAGGGAGGAAGGAAGGAAGGGAGGAAGGGAGGAAGGGAGGAAGGGAGGAAGGGAGGAAGAAAGGGAGGAAGGGAGGAAGGGAGGAAGGGAGGAAGGAAGGAAGGAAGGAAGGAAGGAAGGAAGGAAGGAAGGAAGTTCTAGTTGGAGCCTGGGGTTGTTTATTTCCTTATTTTGGGCTTGGGGTTGGATTTTCTTGTATTTCCTAATTTTGGGTTTGGGGTTGGATTTTCTTGAGGTTTGTTTTTTTTCCTCAAAATACTAGGCAGAGCAAACACTCCTGAAGTCCTCATTCATTTGATGCTGCTATTGACTTCTGTAAGACTTCCCGATAACTGGAGATAATTGTATTAGGCCCCATACACGTATTAAAGACTACAGCCCCTGGTCACAATGTAAACTAATTGACTGTAAGTGACAGAGCATATGGATTGACACATAAGCTTACACTACTTCAAAGCTGTTATCAATAAATAAAAAGTGAGTGTTAAGATATGTTAAGATATATCCTCAAGAATAATTATTGGAAAAGAAAAGCAGACCTCTTAGGTTTGTTAGATTTCCTCTCTTCTTCCAAAAGTTTAAATGGGTTTTGCTTTCAGACCTTATTCTTTTTTATTTTAACAAAACACTTCTGCTGCTTTTTGTTTTGAAGAAAAGCATTTGGTTATGATTTAAAGCACAGGGAAAAAAAAACACTTATAGGAAAAACCTCAGACTACACTACAAATCTTGTCACTAGGATTTCTTCAGCTCTACATTCACCTTTGGTTCATCAGAGCTGCTCGCTTTGGTTCATACACCATAAGCATACCCTGATACAACTCTGCTGGTGATCATTCTGTATAAGCATACTGCCAGAATATTCCTTCTGAGAAGTTATCACTCACTCAACAGTGTTGCAGGGTTCCTGAATATTTCCAAAGAAGCTGTCTTTGTCCTAAAACTACTTTAATGCAATAATAAAAAAAACTCATAGATTATGAAGATTTTTTTCTTTCCTTTTCTTTCAATTCTCCCATGTCTGCTTGAAATACAGATTCCCTTTTTATCTTCCTTGCCAACAGCTGTCACCAAGCCAGATACATGGAGAGATAATCACACAAAGATCAGCTGTGTGTTATCAATAATAATTTGCTTCTATAACCTACTAAGCAAACAGTCTTCAGTCTCTGGTGCATCTCATTTTCACATCAATGCAATGTCACTGAAGGATAAGATTTGAAGCACTTTGCAATTGCAAGACAGATCATAACCTATTCAGGAATAAAGTGGGAGATAAACACTTCATAAAAGTATCAGCTGTTCTTGGAAAAGACAAAAAATGTTCATTTTGTAGGCTTTTGATTGTATCCTATGTATCTTTGATATAACAATCCTAGCCTAATGGGTGCCTTTGCCATGCCCTTGGCAGACAGAGGAAGCTCAAGCATGCTTGTTCCTGTCAAAGGGGTCTCTTCAGATGAGTACCACAAAGAACACGTGGGTGCAAACACACAGCAGTGCTTGCTGACAGAGAGACCACCTCATACCCCAGCTGCCACCCCCAGCAGGGGATGGTCCATCAGGAGAAGAAATGCTGGGAGAGTTTTGCTGCCTGCACCAGCTAGCAGCTCCTGCTGCTGAAGTTCAGGAGAGTGGAGCTTCTGCAAATGTACAGTCTCAGTATTTTAGACCACTTTGGACTTGTAACTGCAGGAGACAATGCAGAAAAGCTTGGGGAGAGCCTGGATGCCTGAGCTCCCACAGAGTTAACGGAGAGGGAGACAGGACTGTTCAGAAGACTAGTCAAAGCACATGCATTAGATGTCTAAAATTAGACAGTGTGAACACATCTCTAGAGAGCTTATGTTGCCTTAGATAAGCTCTAATTGTCCTATGAAGCATCCTAGGAGCTGATCACAGCTCAAAGAAGAAATTGAATCCAAAAGAACCCTTACTTTTCTCATGGCTGTCTCACTTCCCTCTCCATCTGCCCCTAAAATGTCTCTGTGCCCTGGGACCCCTTGGAATATAAGGAAGAGCATGAGAGAACCTGCTGTATGTCTGTGACCTCCCTATCAGGCTCCCCAGTGCTAGCAGTCATTTTCTTCCAGCTGGGCTGCAGTGAGGCAGGAATGAGCTACTGGTGACAGAGGAAGTGAAAAGTTAAGACAGACCTGCAGTGCTTTGGGCAGGAAGTGCTGAGGTGCAGAGACTGTGTGGTTAAAGGTCACACCTGGAACAATGATTCATCCATTCCAAAGTAAAGGAATAGTCTCTGTTTGCCAGGTCACTTAGAAACCGCAGCACTGCCACATAGGATGCACGTAGGGTGGAGAAATCACAGCTGCAACATCTTGAGCAGGTTCTGCCACCAAAATGTCATGTCATGAAGCCACAGATTCATGAATCAACCACCTTCTGAAAGGTGTATGAGGAAGAAAGGGGAGAGATGATATTTCAGCCCCTCATCCCAAGGCCACCTGGCAGTCCCGCAGAGTTCTTGGATCAACAACTCTGCATCTGCAGCAAAGAGAGCTCCTGGGACAGCCAGGGATTCCCATCCTGTGTTTCCCTTAGGGAAGGCTAGAGTTAAGTGGTCTTTAGTTCTCCTGTTCTTGAGCTGTCTTGCTGGTTTGCTGCCATGTGTCTTGGGACAGCCCATAGAAATAGACTTCCTACTTTTATATCCTTTTTTGCTACAGCAGAACAATAATATTTGGTCTAGATGTACTTGTGGGATATTCCCTAATGAATCAGTTGATTTTATTTATGTGTTTTGGATAAAACCCTAGATAAGTAGATTGCAGCATATAATCCTGGTTCTTACCGTATCAAAAATTTGACTTTCAGAATGCAAATAATTCTCCAACCACAAATTTACTGAGGGAACATTTTCTCAGCTTTACAGCAAATTACAACAAAACATGGCACTGTAGTTCCTCAAACATAATCCAGTTCTTGCAAGGTGCTGAATTCACCAATCCTCATTAAAAAGAAGAAGTGAGGATGTTCAGCCCCATGCTTTGCAGGGGCCTCTTCTATTCCCAAGCAGAGAAACTGTGATTTGAAGAGTCAAATAGTGAAACTAGTACTCCAAAGATGAGTCACTTTCTTCATTGTCACAGCAAATGTCCGTGCTTCAGTGTTTTGCATAATCTGTTCCCAAGAGAAGTCTTCTCACTAGCTTTTAAAAGGTGTCCAACTTGTGATTTGAAATGCTAAATTCAATATTTAAGTGCACAGGTTTTGTTTATGTGATTTCCTGTTGGAATTCAAAAACATATGGAGTAGAGGTGATCTGTGTACGAGTCCTGTGCTAATTCTTCCAGCCTCTGACCTGCCTTTGATGAGTTGCCCTATCTGCCTTACTTTAGTACATAAGGTGTTTATTTTGTCCCAAAGTCACACATTTGATAAAAATAGTGCTCTATTGCTATTGACTAGAAATTCTCTAGTTTAATATTTATCCTCCTCTTGTAGTTTTTATCTGATTATAGGAGTAGATTATACTAAAATAAACATAAATGCTCAACAAAATAATTTTCTATGTAGTATGGGGTGGGGATTCTACTGTTAAAAGTTTTGAGGCTGAGATGTAGCTAAACACAGAGCTTCCAACAGTCTGTAAAACTTTCCCCTTTTTGAGATGACATTTTTCAGAATTAATAGGGCACTCCTTGTGATTTGGGTCACAACGATAGACTGCAAGAAATGGTTTAAAACCTACCAGCACGAAAATACTACCAGTTAAGCTTTGTGAAAACTCACAAGAAGACTGCTTCAGCTACCAGCCTCAGCCTTACATGCTTCCCTTGTCACATCACAACCAAGGAAGAAAAATGATATTAATATATAATTATGTTATTACCATACCTGTTTTGCACACAAACTGTCTGTAGGCCTCTAAGAAAACAGATTTTTTTTCCCATTTCACTGTCTGCTTGGCTTTTCTCCAGACAAGGCCCTTTCCAATCGGCAGAGCAGAGAGCAGGCTTTCCACCTGAAAGCCACAGGAGTGCCCATCCCTAGTGGCCATGATCCAGATGTGTGTTCTCCTCATCCACCCTGAAATCAGGGTCAGCATCATGTTACTGACTGTCCCCAGATAAAATCCACCCTGTCAAGATGAACTGGGGGGGGGATGGGGGGGAGGATAGTTACCAACACTCTTTTGCATGCCTTAGGGTTGGAAACAAATCCACAAATCCAGCCATGCATGACTTAGGAAAAATCATGTTTCAGCAATTAGTTGTGTGCAGCTTCTCTGTCCCAAGCAGCAAAAAATAATAAAAATAACATAATTTTTTGGTATCCCAGTTAATAGACCTAAGACTCAACAGCTAGTATTTGGTGTGCTTTTTAAAATCAATCAATTTTTTAACACTGGTCTCTCCCCAGAGATCTTAAAGAAAACACGGCTATTTTGACTGTTTGTCATTTCATTTGAATTGGAGCATTTTTTAAAGGTTCTTTTTACTTCTGTAGAGTTTTGACTGTGAAATGTTAGTTTAGTCCTTTTGAGTCTCTGTTGACACTGTTCTGACTTTTCTGCAATCAAAACGGAGATAAATATGATATATGGAATAACATGGCTTTCTGATGAGCAAACCTTGTGAACTATGTATTTTAAAAAGAAGTGTCTGTGCTGCTAAACTTCTATATGAATAGAACATTTTGATTTCCCGTAGGGTATTTAGAGGTTGAAGTATCTCATCAGTCATTCCATTCAGTGCTGAAGCTCAGTGTCTGTGATACATGTAACCATACCAGAGGGTGTTAAAAACCAGCCCTCTTCAGTTTGAAACTACAGGAAAATTGAAGGTTAACACAATAGAGGTAAATCAATTTAACCAAGCCAACATGGAGTATTCTCCTATTATTGTGCAAAGTGCTGATGAGTTTTAGTCAAAGCTATGAATCCAGGATTTCTTACCATCTTGCCTGAGCACAAATCCTTGCTTCAATGAATAATCTGTTACTACTAAGTTATCAGCAATAAGACTTTGGAATAACTTATTAACCACTTCAGAAAGTTGCTGAACTGGTCAGGGAGTTTCACAAGAAGATCCACAGAACAGTGGGGATATTTCAGTGTGGCAATGCCTTTTTGAAGAGAGATTGAAAGACATATTTGTGACACAGAATGTTTAGTATGAAAGAGCGGTGAAGGCTTTTAAAGAACCTTTAGACCTTCTATTTGTCTTGAACTGCTTATTTATTTTCAGTTCTGTTTCACATTTTCTACAGCATCTGAGTTTAACATGCTCATCATTTCAAATTTGAAAAAATATTCTTTAGAGATTATCTTGATACTAGTTTTGCATTTACCTCACAAGCAAGGGGAAATTCACATTCTAGGATTCTTCTTCAGCTTGCATGTGCATGACAAATCAGCCATAATCCGGCTCTAGTTGTGGCAAGGAATTTTTTACATAGGTGTTTAATTAGGAATAGTGAGATAAAATTGAGAGAAGGAAATTTTAGGATGGATGTCAGGGAAACCTCTGTGACAGCAAGACATTTCAAATTATGAAATAGTCTTCTAAAGGAAGAGCTGGAAACTCCAGTATTTCAGACTTTTAAGGTGATTGGACAACTCTGTAGTAGAAATTATAACACAGGAAACAAGCAAGCCATGCAGGCAGAAAGGTGTTATGCCTGAGCTAACTCTTGTATTCTACATCTGCATTTCATTGCATGGAGCTGCACCAGTGCCATGCTGCAAGTTGAACCCATAACAGGGTGAGCACACAGTCCTTCCGCAGCCATCGGGGAACCACAGCACAGCTGGGGACAGTGGGAATGCAAAGACACCCACCGGGCCACTCCTCACATTGCTTGCTTGATGTGGGAGAACACATCTGTCTCTCAACACTGGTAGAGCTTCATTTCCATAAATGCATGCATCTCCTTGCTGTCTCTTCCCATTACTGTAAGAATGGTGGAAAACTAACATCGAGGTACTTTGTTTGGAGACAGCTCTATTCTGTGTGGGGATTATAGGTGGTGAAAGTTAACTACAGGAAATGTGTAAGTATACAAAAGCTTAGTAAAACTGATGAAAACACCAGTGCTGCTGCCTCTGATTCTGACTCCTAAATGAACTTTTCAGCTTTCCCCAGAGCACTTTGTCTCAACAACAAAAATTTTGTGCCCCCCTTTTCCTGAACTGTAACTACTGTGATACTGAAAATACAAAAGGACAAGACTGAAATAACTGTATGGGGGCAGTCCCCGTTAGGGGGAAAGATAGAGCTTGTCTGTTGCTGTGAGCATGTTGTACGCCTTCCCATTTTGTTTCCCACCTCCTGTCAAAAACACAGAAACACAGGAGTCAACCTAGCACTTCACAGCAAACCAGCAGCTGCACAGTATACCACGAAAATAACTGCTGTTCCTCAGCAAATTGTTTAACATTCATGGGTCATTGGTGAGTGAATGGTTGTTTTTCTCCTGGATGTGCTCTGCAATGCGTCAGTGGTTATCTAAATATGACCCCTAGTGTTCAACTTGCATGGCAATAATTTAAGAAAATTATTGTCCTTACTAGACTTCCCTAAAGAAGAGGGTCATCTTTTCTGGTTATCCCAATAACTTACCTGAAAAAAAAATTACTGAATTATTCCTGATCATAAAGTAAAATTTGTCAAAGATGTTGCTTTCAAAGCTCAAAACCAGAAACTCACTTGAGGATTTTAGAGACAGTTATTACAGACAGGGAATAATGTGTTTTTCTACACAGAAAAAGTTTATTCCCATCTGCATGGGAAAGTATTGTTAATGGTAGAGCATCAGTGGAAGCAGTTATACACTTCTATGCATTGCATTTAAGGACAGTGATGAAGACTCTATAGTACCATGGCTGGTACAAGATGGCTGCTGAGAAAGGACTTCTTTATTTTTGTTTCATTCTTGGTGCTGCCACTAATTGTTTGGTATGTTTTTCATTTGGCCCTTTAACCTCCACATTCTTGTGTTTTCGTCTTGACAAAACGCACAGACACATTTTCTTGTATGAGGTTTGTGAGGTTTAACAATTGTCTGTAAAGTTGAATGAAATTTGGACAAAAAGCAAAATAAAATTGACTTCTGACCTGGTATTTTTTAATTACAGGAAAAGGCTCAGAGAAACTCTACATATATGAAAAGGCTCAGAGAAACTCTACATATATTCTATTTGCTTTAAACAATCACAGACACAACAAGGGACCTTAGGTTGCAGAAGAGTGCAAGGGCACTAGATAACACTGCGAGTTTCATGATGTTAAGGGAGGAAGGGGAAAGGTGCAGTGCTTCAATGTCCAGGTGCAGATGTCTAACACCTGCTCTGCTTTGAGCAAGGATTGATGCAGTTAAACTTCTGCTTTAGCAATGTTTCTTTCTTCCTGTTCTAAAGCTTGCAATATTGCCACACGTCTTTTAGGAGGACACCAACAATATGGTCAAAACAGAGGCCTCTGAAAGCTTAGAGAATCAGCAGTGACAAACTGCTTTGCAAGGCAGTCCTTTGCTGATTGTTTTACAGTATGTGAGTCTGTGGATACAAACAAACAGTTTATCACATCATGATAGAGAGCAATATGTATGACATGTATTGTGAAAACACGTAATTGAGCCTCCTGCTTCCTAATTGTGTTTGTTAGCACTATGCCCACAAGCGTCTTGCAAACTCTACTACTTTGCATCTTGTTCAGATATGGAATAGGTCCAGCAGGCTCATTTCTCATCTCATCTAAATGCCTTAAACAGTAATACTCTCAAAGCCCTGTGGTTTATTTGCTTGAGTATTGTTATCACCAGAAAAATCGATGCCACTTCAGCTCTGGCCTACAGATCCCTTTCACAGTATGCTGTTTCTTACAGTCTTGCAAGAAGCAGCACAATTTGTTGTTATGTAAATGTTTCTTTGTGCTAGTTCAAATTTGATCTCCCTGGTAGGAAAGTATGCGTCTCCTGGGGGCAGAAATCATATATTACTTTTCATTTCAGTGCCATACTCCTCTTAGTGCTTTTGAGCTTAAAAATGGAGTGCTACCGTTTCCCAGTGCTCCCATCTTACTTGCTTATGGCAGTGAGACAGGAATCAGGTCCAAACTGTTCCTTTGAAAAGTCGGTGGTGGATGTTGTAAAAGCTTTCTTCTTTACAGCTTTTTCCTTGATCGCTCCTGCCGCAAATGGGGAGGGACCACAGGAGCATGCACATGCCCTGCACATAGATGTGAACCAGTCTGTGCTCACAGCCAGGGTGCGCACAATGTTCAAGGCTGGAGTTTATTTTTCCAGGTAACATAACCAGCGTCCTTTCTGTCTGAGGACAAAACTCGTTCTGGGTGCACACAGTGTGAGAATCTTTTGCTTCCTTACAGCGTTCAGCTCAAGAGTCACATCCCTCAAACAGCCTGTGGCACGAGAGTCAGAGCAGGGAATTTTCACCGAGGACATCATTTATGACTCTTCCTGCAAGGAAACACTTTGCTGCAGGACCAGAACCAAGGGGTCAGCAAGGAAGATAACCAACCCACCCTGATGATCCCTCCTGCCCTGACCTGACAAGATTCTAGTACAGATAGTGCTGGTGCCCCAGTGTGAGTGCAAGTGTGAAAGTGAAAATCAAGGAGGGCTGAAATATGACTTTAGGAGGAGGCACAGCCCTGCAGGAAATGGGGGGGCATTGCCATCAATAGGACATCCAGGGTTCACTGTGCTAGGTGACACTAAATGAAAAGGCATCATGTACATGGAGTGCCAGCTCCAAGGCCAACTCTTACGGAGTCATGGGATTATGGCTGAGACCTATGGCTCAGATAAGAACTTTTAGGGAAACACAGTCTGCTGCAGAAATGCAAAATTATTTGGTCAAGCACAGGTTCTGACACTTTGCCATTGAAGGAAAACCTGCTGGGGGCTTCAAAGCGAGCAGTAAAAGGTCCCTCCTGTCTTTCTCTTGGTTTGGACAAGGATGATGACAAACCCTCAAAGCAGCAGCAAAATTAATACATTTGGATGTTATCAGCAGAATCTGCAGTTCTTTGCTCTGGCTCCCAGGCAGAACGGCAGGAAGCCAGCAGGGGCTTTCAGCATGCCAAGCATTCCCAAACATTGTGGAAAAATTTTCCCATCCTTTCTTTCCCAAAGCTGCCTGTTTTTCAAACAGTTATTGAGTGCTCACAATATGTTTCTGAGTGCTGGGATGTGGGCAGACCTGTTTATGCTGGTGCACTGCAAGGTGAAAGAGATGGTTTTTTTTCAGAGGATAAAAATGGCAGACTTTCAGTTCTTACCTTCTCAGTCCAGAACTTCTATTGCTGAAGAGTGTTAAACAGACTGTGGGTGTATCTGTAACTATTGCAATTATTGCTGGGTCTTTCCAAAAGGTCCTACATCAGCTTTCCCCCCCCACAGAATTACTAGGGTTTTTTAATCTTTTCCAGTTTGCTATAAAGTGTAGAATTTTTTGAACACACCTGTGCTGCTCTCTTACTTGCCTGTGTCCTTGCCCACGTGCTGGGTTGCTGTGAGGTTCCTGCCTCACCAAGTCACAGGCAGTCCAGTCATAGCGTTCACACTATGCTTACCTTTGTCAGTGCCTGATGATGGGAATAGTTGTGACTCCACATGTTTTCAGTGCAGGGTGGAAAATGTTGTAGCAGAGACAGGTCATATAGCATCACGTGCTGGCACTGCAAAGCCATGTTCTCTCTTGTCCAGTGACTGGAAGTGCCTCTAACATTTAGCAAAATTCTGTTTCTGTCGTCATGTCTGGTGAGAATCTGGTCATGTTATATCTCCATTATTGGAGGCGATGTGAGGTATGTGGGTTGTCTCAACAATCTGCTGCCACAGCAATCTCCCTGTCCCTGAAAATCTTCAGCACACTGGAAAGACTCAGTTCATGCATTAAATTTTGAGCACTGAAGATAAAAATTCTGCTACAGATTGAATGGTTTAATGTTTAGAGGCACACAAAACACAAAAAATAAAGCAGAAAAAAATATTTAAGGTATATGTGAACTTCTAAAAAGTTTGGTTTGATTTGTTTGTTTGCTTGCTTTCCTGCTGTAGTGCTTTCACACTCCCAGAGGTTGTAATACAACTTCTGAAATCTGTACCTTGGCCCTGCAATTAGCAGAAGGAAAAGATAATTTGAGTGCATGGGGTTTTTATTTTAAGTTTGGTTGAAAGGCTCTGCTCATATAAATTAAGCTGTTCTGACTTATACCAGAATATTTGGCCCAACAACTTAGTATAACATCACAGATGGCATATTATCTGTGATCTGACAGTCATTTGCTATTCCATTATGGTGCGAACCACAGTTCGTTAAATAAGACATAAAAACTACATTTTTCTCAAGTTCCAGAAAAATGAACAGATGAATTCTGAAAATAATGACTGCAAAGATGAAGTGGTTATGTTCAGCATTAATAATAATAAAAAAGAATTTGCAGCCTAAGCAGAGCTTCTGTGTGTCTTTCTGCTAGAGATTGATGGCACAGATAAAACCTAATGTCACAGAGAACAGGATTTCCTTGAGCAATACAAATGAGAAAGACGTTATTAGAGCAGCATTGCATTCAGTCAGAAGGTCAAGTTCAGTGTAATGCTTTCCATTAAACAAGATCAGAAGTTATATAGTCCTGAGCCTGTACATTTCACAAACAATGTAGAACTTCACTGGCATGCTTTACCTATGCCTCTGTATAGTGTACAGCCTGGAAAGAGGACAAATGCAGATCTTAGGAGTCTGAGGGTTTTGTGGTAAAGCTTCTGAGATGGTGTCAGACTTGGCTCTGAACCCAGCAGGTACCTGGATATAAAAGTGATGGAGACATAACTCCATGGAGGGACTAAAAAAATGAAAAAAGAGGGAAAGGAGCTCACTAAATGGCACTCATTAAACTCCAAGGCAGCCATGTTTCCCATTAGGTCACAACATGAGATAAGCAGTGACAGAAGAAAAACAACCTCTGAGGAATCAGAGGCTACTGCTGCTCCTGTTCCAGGTCCCAGCAGTGGTTGTACTAACCATAATTGTTATCAGGCAGGACACCATAAAAGTGTGTTCCCCTTTCTCACCTGGATATTGAAGAACACTTTGGTCAAAGAAATCTCTGCACAGAATTACAAAAACAAGTTGAGTGTAGAGGAGAATGAATGCTTCCCTCTCAGGTCAAAATATGAGTGATCAAAAGGACAAAAAAAGAGTTATTTTGCTGAGAGCACCTCAGATCACGCATCGTTCTGTTTACTGGAGCATATTTAGCATAAGTCCATGTAAGTCATCACTTTTCCTGGATTTACTTCTTTGTAACCAAGAGAGGGAAATTTTTCCATGTTCCTTTTGCTTCTGTGTTTTTCTCTTATTTTCTTTATGACTCTCTGCCATTCTCTTCAGTTTTGCTTGACCTTAATTGAATCCTTTGAGCCTCTTCAAGCACACATCAAGACAGAATACTCCAGGTACAAAACCTGAGATTTCATTCACGGTGTGACAGAATCAGTGCTTGCTGAGAGAAGCATCTTCATCTTTCAGATCAGATCTCCTGTAAACACAAAATACGACAGGCCTGAAACCATCCATCAAAAGACCTAAGTGTGAACACTATAAAATTAGCCACGTGAGGAAGTATGTACCTGTACCTGGGTGTGCATGTGTACATTTTAGACCAATGGAGAATTACCAGATTCGAAGCTGACCATTTTACTCTTGATTATTGAATCTGTTTCATTGCTTCTTATTGCTCTGAGAAAAGCACTGTATCTCAAGCTCAAGTCATAGAGGTAAATAATTCAATGTCAATGGCATCTTTCTATGCTAGAGATATATTGTCATTTCGTGATTTCATTATCACTTTTTCTCCTTTTCATTATTTTTTTTTAATAAGAATGTTAGGAAATACCTAACAGAAATATTTCATTTTTTTCTTGATTAAAAAAATTACCATAATCTAGCTTTGCAGCTAAGAGGAAGGACTGTATTGATTGCAATATGTGCTGCACTGGGCCAGGTCTGAAAGTCAGTCCTTTAGCGGGCAGTGCTTAAAGTTCAGTTTTAAGATAAATCTTATGTTTTTTTAAAAAAGATCTAATGGATTACTTTTCATTCATCTTGAGTGAGGTGTAGAGCTGGTGGCACCTTCGAGGAGGATGGGGGGTGGGTGAATACATCTCTTCCCTTCCACACCTTCCCTTACAGACACCTACCTCTGACTTTTACATGAAATTTGCTTTAAAAATATCTTTGAAAAAGCAAGATACAAAACCACAGGGAGAAGTCTTGCAATATTTTCTTGAGAATAGCTGTGTCTGCTTTTCTCTGTGCTCGCCTGGGAAAGGTATCTAGAAGGACCTTCAGAAGGCAGTCTCCTCATGCTCTCACAACCTGAATGCTCTGTGACTCACGATTCATTATTTTCTTTCTGTAGCTTTTTGTTTGGTTGGTTGCTTGGTTGGTTGGGGTTTTTTTGGTTTGGTTTTTCTCATGCAAAGCATTCCAAGGGATTAAGTTCAGAAAATGTGCGCAGTGGTTAGAAGAAAAGCAAGAGTCCAAGAGTCCAGGTTCTGCTTCCCAGTTGGGCACTGACTCAACTTGGGTGATTCATGTCACTCCTCAAGCTTCATTTTCTCCCTTATTATATATTATATATTCTGGTGTATATAATCTCTTTGAACTATACATACAATTGATGTTAATGAGACTTAAGATCTCACACCACAAAGCTACTACAGGCTTTTAGCTTTGAGTCTGATGTTTCATATCAGTATGATTTCCACTTAAAAAGCAGTACACTGTATCTTTAGTCCAAGGAGGCTTTTTGTGTAAGAACATCTTAACTGATTTTCATCTATTTCACTGATGGCCAACCGTTCTTGTTTTGGGTGTTTGTTGAGGAGGTATTGCTAAACTCCTTCATGCTTGACATTAAATTATATGATGGAAGTATCAAGAAAGGAAATGATCCCGTTTAGATTAAATAACATCACTGCTTTGAAAAGTTATCCAGATTTGACAGAATTAGAATAACAACTTCACTAAAGCTATTATACTTTAGAAGATGAGATGGCAGGAATTCTGAAGTTTACTGTATGTGTACTCAGGCTGACCCGATGTCTTTTAATCTATCAGTTTAGTGATACCAATTACTGAAAAAAAGTAATAAGATTGATATGATGGGGACATGACCTTGAGCTGAATGGAATAGGTGAGTAGACTTAGACTGGGTTCTTAGCAGGGACTTTGCACTGAGATGGAATTTGGAATCTGATACTTCAGACTCTTTGTCCCTGAGAACACTTATAAAGGGCTTGCCATATTCTTGGGAAAAGCCTTGGAGACAAGTGGCCCAGAAACAGATACATTATCTTGTAAGGACCTTTTCTAGAAAAGTTGCCTAAGACTATTTTCCATCTGTATGATCTATATTACTAGCTTCAGATGAAGGTGGGGATTTTGCATGTCTTCTTTGTCCTCTTTGTACGTAGCGAAAATTTGTATCCAAGTGCAAGTCTACACGGAAACTTCTACAATTATGTCTTCATTTTGAAACAGCAGTGACTGAAGGAAAGACCAGAGAATGAGATTGAGCTGTACAGAGGGGTTCCCAAGTTCAGGAACCCACAGCAGCCCCCAAGCCTCATCACAACTCCGAAGCCCTTGGGCGACAAACAGGGGCATGGCACAGCAGTGAGGGCATGGCAGGGCAGGGAGGGCATGGCAGGGCAGTTGGCACAGCAGTTCCTTCAGCAGAGCAAGCAGGAAGGACTCCTCTCTGACCATCTGAGAGCAGCCAGTAGAGTCAGGAAACAGATCCAGTAGCTGGTATGGAAGACCAAAGAGATCCTTTCAACCCCAGCCTTTTTAGCGTACTAGATTAAGCTTCCTCAGATATGGTATTGAGACGCCCTGGAGCTCTTGAGAGTCCCATGTAGCTGTGAGGGTCACTGAACCAGCCATGTCAGAAGCCTCCAGCCAGCCAGACCTGCTGATGGTAGATGCAGCTCTTCAGGTCACAGGATTCTGGGTGTGCCTGATGCCTCTCCGTGAGGCTGGGGCAGGAAGTGTGCTGTGGTTGAGGAACTGTGTCACCAGGTTAAGGAGCTACAGGAAGAAGTGAACAGGCTACATAGTATTCAAGTGAATGAGCAAGAGATTGACCAGTTATTTTCACAGACACTGCAGCCTCAAGATTCTCAGGAGTCTTGAACCCCCACTGTCGTAAAGAAGCAGGTGGACTCAGAAATCTGCAGGGGAATTAGTCAAAGGACTGTTAGTCACAGGTCTGTTAAAGATAAAGGCTGGAAAGAGGTCACGGCATGACAGGAGGAAGGTTCCTCCTCCTTCCCAGAATTTGACAAAGGAGACCTTCCTTGTACCTTCCACAACAGATATGAGGCTCTGGAACTAGAAGGCCAGACAGCTGATGAGGTGGGTAAAGGTCCATCTGGAATAGTGGAGCCTCCTAAAATAACACCAACTGTTATCATGCATCATGATCTCCTCTGTTAACAGGAAAAGAAAGGTAGTTTTAATAAGGGAGTCCCTTCTAAGGGGAACAGAGGGCCCAGCATGCAGACTCTCAACTCACAGGGAAGTCTGCTGTCTCCCAGGGGCTCAGATAAGGGATATCACTAGAGGACTCTCCAGCCTAGTAAGGCCCTCTGATCACCATCTGCTATTGCTTGTTCAAACTGGAAGCAACAAAATTATAAAGAGAAGTCTGAGGGCAAAGAAAATAGACTTCAAGGCCCTGGGACGATTGGTAGAGGGATCAGGAGCACAAGTGATTTCCTCAATTTTTTAAGTAACAGAAAATAATATTCCTAGGAATAGGCAGATCCAGGAAATCAATGTATGGCTCCAAGGTTGGTGTCAGGGGAAAAAGTTTGAGTTTGTTGACCATGAGATGATCTGCTCAACACCTGGTCCCAGATGGGAGACACCTATCTCAGATGGGAAAAATAGTTGTAGCACAGGAGCTAGCGGGGCTTGTTGACAGAGCTTTAAACTAGCTTATAAGAGGGGAAGTGTCAAAACCACTGATGAATGATGGGATGGCGGCCCAAACTTGAGGAGATGAGAACTAATGAGATGCCTTAATATGCTTCACCAGGCATTGGCTACGATGTACCACACTTGAAATGTTTCTACATTAATGCACAGAGACTCAGGGACAAACAAGAGGAACTCAAAGCTCAAAGCTTTGGCCCAGTCCCAGAGATTTGACATCATTGCCATAAATGAAAGCTGGTGGGATGAGTGTCTGGAGTGCTTGATGGATGACTTTAGGCTCTTCAGGAGGGGTAGGCAGGGCAGGAGAGGTGGAGGGGTAGAAGGGTGGCAGTATATAGAAGGGTTAGAATGTGTGGAGCTCATGGTCAGCAAAAGCACAGTTGAGAGCCTCTGAGTAAGAATCAAGGGGCAAACAAACAATGCAAATGTCATCATGGGAGTCTGCTATAGACCACCCAGCCAGGACAAGGATGCTGATGATTTATTCTTTGAGAAACTAAGGGATGCTTCCAAGTCAACTGCCCTTGTCCTTATAGGGGACTTCATCTTGTCAGAAATTATTTGGGAGCATCACACAGCTGGTAAAACCTGGGCCAGAAGGTTCCTAAAAAACCTAGATGACAACTCTATGGAACAGGTCCTAAGAGAGCAGACTTGGAAAGTTGTCCTTCTTGAGCTACTGCCTGCCAACAGAAAGGGTCTTGTGAGCAAAGTGGAGATTGGCAGCTCTGTTGGCCAAACCGACCACAAAGGGATTGAGTTTAAGATCTCTGCTGACAGGAGCAAAAGCGCCAGCAAAACCCCAGCTCTGGACATGAGGAGAGCAGACTCCAGGCTGCTCACGGAACTAGTGAGTAAGGTACCCTGGGAAAATGCTTTTGCAGGTGCTGGGGTCCAACAATGCTGGTCACCTTCTAAACATCACCTCCTAAGGGCAAAGGAGCACGTCATTCCTAAATGTTGGAAGTCAGGCAGGCAAGGCAGGCCAGGGGATCTTCTCTTGGAAATAAAGCAAAAACAGAAGGCGTATGTCCAGTGGAAACAAGGTCAGGTGATGTGGGAGGAATACAGAGATGCTGCTCATCACTGTGGGGAGAAAAATTGTGCAGCCAAAGCTCAAGTGGAGTTGAAACTGGCTACAATTGAGGAGGACAGCAAAAAGAGGGGTTTTTTATATTAATGGCAACAGGCAGTGTAAAAATAAAAGCTTATTACAGGATGAAGATAGTCACATCACAAACAAGGACAGAGACACAGCAGAGGTGCTTATGCATTCTTTACCTCTTCAACACAGGATGGATCAAGGGGGTCTCAGTGCCCTGAGCTGGAAGACCATGACTGCAAGAATGATCAGCTCCCTGAAATTGTGCAGGATCTGCTGCTCCAGTTGGATCCCTATAAGTCTATGGGGCATGATGGGATTCATCCAAGAATCCTCAAAGAACTGCTGATACCATTGTAAAACCTCTCTCAATGATTTTTAAACAATCTTGGGAATCCAGAGAAGTCCCAGCTGACTGGAAGCTGGCGAACGTTGTCCCAGTTTTCAAGAAGGGAAAGAAGGAGGACCCTGGAAACTACAAGCCTGTTACAGTCTCACTTCAGTGCCTGATAAAGTTATGGATAAGGTTATTCTGGGAGGTATTGAAAAACACCTAAAGAACAACACAGTCATTGGTCATAGCCAGAACAGGTTCATGAGATGAAAATCCTGCTTATCAAAATCCTAGTTGATCAAGGGAAGCCAGGTGATGTAATCTTTCTGGATTTCAGTAAAGCTTTTGATGCTGTCTCTCGCAGGATCCTTCTGGACAAAATGTCCAGCACACAGCTGGGTAAACACATCACGCGATGGGTGAGCAACTGGCTCACAGGTCAGGCACAGAGGGTTACAGTGAATGGGGTGACATCAGACTGGTGACCTGTCACTAGTGGGGTTCCACAAGCTCCATCTTAGGCTCTGTGTTCTTCAACATCTTCATTAATGACTCAGATGCAGGACTGGAAGGGATACTAGGCAAGTTTGCAGACAATACAAAACTGGGAGGAGCTGGTGACTTCTCAAAGGCAGAGAGGCCCTGCAGAGAGAACAAGACAAATTGAAGGGCTGGGCAATCACCAACCATATGAAGGTGAACAAGATTCTGTACCTGGGTTGGGGCAGCCCTGGATGTACAGACAGATTGGAGAATGNTTGGAGAGCTATTGGAGCTATTGGAGAGTGTCCAAAGGAGGGTCACAAGGATGGTGAAGGGTCTTGAGAGGAAGCACCAAGAAGTAGCTGAGGTCACTTGTTCTGTTCAGCCTGGAGAAGAGGAGACTGAGGGGAGACCTCATTGCAATCTACAACTTCCTCATGTGGGGAAGAGGAGGAGGCACTGATCTCTTCTCTGTAACAGGATCTGAGGGAGTGGCCTGAAGTTGTGTCAGGGGAGGTTTAGGCTGGGTATTAGAATAAGGTTCTTTTTCCACCAGAGGGTGGTTGGGCACTGGAGCAGGCTCCCCAGGGAAGTGGACACAGCACCAAGCCTGACAGAATTCAAGAAGAATCTGGACAACACTCTCAGGCACGTGGTGTGACTCTTGGGGATATTGCTATGCAGGGCCAGGAGCTGGACTTGATGATCCTTCTTGGTCCCTTCCAACTCAGGATATTCTGTGATTTTGTGATTCTGTGATTCTGAGTTGCACAAGACTCAGTGCTAACGTTAGCCATCACTTTTGAAATAATGTTGGAATGTGAATCCAAGTGTTCTTTTCTTTTTTTTTCCTTTTAAAAAGTTGCTTAAACTATAAGAAGAAGAAAAAAGCTTGAAATGGGTTACCCACCTAGCTAAATCATTTCAGCCATGTCACTGCTGGCTCGTCCCTCTCTAACACACAGGAGAGAAATTACCCATCTTCCTTTTCACAGGCCTTCTATAGGCCTCTCTCTCTCCCATTCGGTATGACGAGATCAACTCCCAGATCTTATCACTCCCAATGATCCTAGAGAGCTCCATGATGGATCTTCAACACAAGCCCTTTCCTGCTTGTTCTGGTTATCATCATTTAAACCCAGCTGGCAATTAAGACCCATTCATCTGCCCACTCACTCCTTCACCAGCAGGACTAGGGAGAGAATCAGAAGAATAGAACTGAGAAAACTCACGGGTAGAAGCAAACACACTTTAATAGGTAACCAAAAGCCACATACTCAAGCAAAGCAAAACAAGGAATTCAGTCACCACTTTCAGTGGGCAGGCAGTTGTTCACCCATTCCCAGGAAAGCAGGGCTCACGCGTGCACAGTGGTGATTTGGGAAATGACATCACTCCAAATGTGCCATCCTTCCTCCCTCTTCCCCCAGCTTTATTTGCTGAATATGATGTCATATAATATGGGAAATCCCTGTGGTGAGTTGGGCTCGGCTGTCCTAGCTGTGTTCCCTTCCAACTCCTTGTGCACCCCCAGCCTTCTCGCTGCCAGGGTGGTGTGAGGAGTAGAAAAAGCCTTGATGATGTGCAAGTGCTGCTCAGCAATAACCAAAATAGACCTGTGTTATCAACACTGTTTTAGCACAAGTCCAAAACATGGGCCCATACTAGCCACCATGACGGAAATTAACTCTATGCCCACGACTTGGACACTGCTTCATTTTCTGTTGCTCTTTACATCTCCTAGGGGTTCTCCTGCTCAGATCAGTCTCATCACCTGTCCTCTTGACTATGACATCTACAAAAGACTACATCTTTCTTAGAGCTAAGTTACTATGTCTTTGGCTCATCAAGCAGGATCTTCTGCCTTGTAATTCACTGTCTGACAATATTAATTTGTTTATTTTGTCTTAGATTGATTGTCAAATTTTTGTTAATGAAGTCTCTGTTTGTATGTAGCTGTAAGTTTTGGGTCATCAGTTTGGTTTTGGTTCTCTAAACAGGAACATTACCTCTAGGCAAGAGAACTGGAGAAGAGCACCAAGACTGGACAGCTGTCACTGCTATTATTTACTGAAGAAACAACACACAGCGAGACTTCAGGAAAATCAGTGCATAGTTACACTGTGGAATGCAAAGAAGAAATAAACAAGTGAATGGAGAAAAGAGAAAAAGAGGAATAGGACAGAAGAAGACTAAGACAGTAGAGGAGAAATGAAGAAATGTAAGAGACAAGAGGGAAAGAGGGAAGCTGAAATTGAAGTAAGAACAACTGGGAGCCCAGGAAGAAGAAAATATGAAAAAATCAAGTCTCTACAATCTCTGAAAGCTCATTTCACTGATGCACCACTATATTAAGAAGTTGAGCTGATGGATGTTAGACATTTTGCCACATTTTTTCAATTCCCTGTAGAGACTCAAAAAGCTATTTCCAACTGCCCATGAGCATAGCAGCCCAGCCTGGATCCTCTCTCACAGTATCCCTGCCCTGGGAGACTGGTGGAGCTCAACACCAGATCTTCCCATGTAGCCCTGTGATTCCATCCACACACCCCATCTACTTCTTGGCACAGCACAGCTAATTTTTACAGTGCTCTTTGGTTTGGATGTTCCCAGTCTTTCTTCCCTCAATTTTCCTGCACAAACAACAGATTGCATTGCATCTGACATGTCGGTTTGATCTACAAAGGGAAAAACAAACCAATAATCCTGCTTTTCTGTTCCTTCTGTCAGGCCTCCCATTCCTCCTTTGCCAGAGGTTTTTTCTTGGACTTCTTCCCAAAGATTTCTATTTCATTTTCAGTACAGTTATTTAACTCGGCTTTCTATTGGCTGTCTGTGTTTCTTCTACGGTGCTTTACAAACACCCTGCTAGTTCTTCCATTCTCTTTTGAAGCAGTGAGACGTTGTTCCCATTTCACATACAGGGAGAATGAAGGAGGGAAGTTGTGAAGTTCACAGAAAACATTCTGCCTGCACTAGACCACAAAACCACAGTATGATCTCTTATTATTACTGTAACCAATGTTCTGTGTCAGCTTCTCATTCCCAGATTTCTCCTTCTGAATATCATGGACACAAAGACTTCAGTGCCTATATATTTTGGTCATAAACAACTTCCTTTGAGCTTGGAGTGCAGTGATATTCATAAGTCAGGAGACACTCAGTGAACTTCCTATTGCCTGGCAATACAAGTACAAAAACACCTACAAGTACTGCACCCCAGGGAATTGAATAAACTGTATTGTTTCACTCTGCCTTTTTGCAGGAACAGTGAAGTCTTGAAGACATGAAAGGCTTGGGTTGGTGGCTTGGGTGTTTTTTTTAATTTTTGTATTCTTTGACCAAATGGAAGTGGAGAGAATTTTCAACAAATGCACAGGAGAGTAAAAGCTACTAGTTCAGCTTAAAAATACTTAAACATAGAGCTAATTTTTGTAGATGACTATTTGAAATACGAATACCTGTGGAAGCACATATTTGTCAATCAAACAACACAAATTCTGTTTTTGGCCAAATGGTGTTCCAAAACGCTGTTGTGACTACTACAGAATTAATTTGCTTCCACCCCTCTAAACAAAAAAACAAACAATTCACACACACGCTTCCTCCTATCTGAAATAAAAAATTCTGTTATATGTTGATTTCAACTCAAAAAATAAAGCCTACCAGTTTTTACACATAGGGAGTTCTCTTTATATGAGCTATTCCCATTATAGTTCGTAAGTAAGATTGTTTTTTTGCATGCTTAACCAAAAACTGAATTTAATAATTGATATCAGAAATGCTCTCACATCTGGGAACAGAAACTATGTTTCTGCTATAATTTCACTGTTTCATAACAACTGAGTAAAATGGATAAGATTTAACTTAATTCTGTGTAATCCTTAAAGTAAACAGCACAAACTGACATTGGCTAGATAACTTTGAGAAAAATCAGTTCTTGGACATTTCAGCAAAAGGAACTAAATTCTCTGATTAACTTGTTCGGTCTTGTTGATCTTTTACTAATAAGGTATTCTGGATGGTCCTTAATATTTTGGGAAGCACACAATTCTTATTCCACTCACAGTAGTGTACATTCTATTCTTCTCTGAAATGATCTCTACAAAGAAAAAATGTTTGTTCTATTGAAGCATCTCTTTTTAATAGAAGGATTTTTTTAAAAACCTTGTCTGTCCTGCAGGGTGGTGGAAAAGGTTACTTATTCTCAACAAATATTACAAGCACTTGGAAGGCAGATGATTTGATCAGATGATGAGTCATGAGGTACATGTTATGAGCAAATTGGGGGATTTTTGTCAAAAAAGCAGTTGCTTTTTTCACTTGAACCTACAATAACTACTTTTGCATTATTAGAAAATAAGCAGTTAGAGGTATCACCTGCTTGACAATATACAATTGAGTCAGTTCTGTAGTAAATCACCATCACCATCATTACTGGTGATTCACTGACAATTTCTTTCCAATAGAAATGAAGAATATATTTCATTCATCATTGTACATCTAAGTACACACTTATTTTTCTGATTCATCCAGTCTTTACTGATATTTATATCCCTAAAAGACAGAACTCTTTTTTCCCTGGGCCTTCAAAGTTGAATCTATAAAACACACATACAGAAAAGCAGTATCAGATTAGATAACCTGAAAGGAAGTCCTGTGTCTCTCTTAACACAGCTCTACAATACACTAATGTACAGAGAGCCCAAAGTAACACTTCTGGCAGTAGGAGTGTACTGACACAAAATCTTGGTGGCTTTCAGAGCTTTCCTGAGATAAATTGAAATAAGATAATTAACATATTTTCTAAATTAACATGTAGTTTCAAATACTAAAAAAACTCATGGAAGGAAGGACCTAAAATCCCCTAGTAGTCCTTGCCTTCTCAGTTGCATCTACTTTTGTATCTGTCCCAAAGCAATTAATTCTATACATTGTTCCAGAGGTTCTTACAGGAAACACATTTCTTCTTAACATTTTCTGTGGGAATAAATTAGAATTGTTTCTGTCCCTGAGGGATTTCCCCTATATATAATTCTTAGCATTGTGTTGGTCTATGCTGAAAAAGAGATACTGTGATTATCATCTTCTGATAATTTCTGCAGCAGGAGGGCTTTTGCAAATTCCCACCAATAATTTGACTGTATAATCACATTTATACATTTATTTAACGAGTATTCAAACAAGTTCAGTCCTGTGAAGTCATTGCTTTGTGGTCTGCTTGTATTCATCACTCTGCTGAAGCTCATGTTTAGCCACATTCTCAGGTTGCTCTGAGAGAGTGATGCTTGCCTAGACTGCTAATGTCTTGGAATTGGTACTACAAATGGGACAGACAAGGACTTTTTGGCTAGGTTATTCTCCAAATGTGTGTGTTCTGGTTCAAGAATCTAAACCTTCATTTCCTGATAAAGACTCGTATTTTCCTCATTCTATTTTAGTTTAGAGTACAAATCCCACCAATTACTTGCGAATGTGACCAATGGTACTTAATTCTTAAAAACTGCACTACTTAGCTGTTTGGCATTGATGAGTCAAAGCAAATTTTGGGCTATTTGATTTGTCTTTGTAAGGCAGGTTTGCGTGTGGGTCAGCTGTCTCAGGTGGGAACGTACCAGGATGGTCATGGTACTCCAAGAGGAGATGGTTTCACTGGCATCACATCACGGTGAGACACACTGCCAGAAGGTAGCAGTGAGACACCCGTCTTCCCAGACCCTTCACAGTAAATCTTCTCCCAAGTGCATCTGAAAAAGGGACCATAAAGGTTCTTCTACTTCATGTCTTTCATTGTATTTACCCAAAACTTGATAAATACATTCAGATCTCCAGGACCACCGATCAGTGAATTGTGTGGGGCACTCAAGCTGAAGTATCTCCAGAGATCTAAATACACACTGTTCAAAGCTTTATTTAAAGACCAATATACATAATAAATACTTCAACTATTTTTGAATTTCTAAGTCCCTGTAAGGCAGCTGCAAAGTCCCTCTCTATCACAATCAGTATTCCTCTTCCCTGAGGCTTCGAGCTGTGATTTTATTTATGATTTATAAAGAAGCTGAAGGATCTCACAAACAAACAGAAAGATAGTTCTCACATCAGGAGTTCGCAATCTAAATAATGAAGCCTTGGGGTCAAACCCACTGCTGACAGACCACACAGCTCCAGCTTGTTTAGCTGAGTTGCACTTGTACATTCTAACAGCAAAAGCTTAATCTTGCGTCCATAAAATCAGTTGCTGCTACTGAAATACTTTTGATGTAGTGAATTTGATTAAATGATTTTACAGCAAGAAGAAAAGACTTCTTATCTGTTGAACTGTCCTTGTTTATTTCAGTGAAGTTCCATAACTAAGATTTGAAATAACAATTTCAAAAGCTAAACAATTATATACTTGCTTCATCAGGGGCATATAACTTAAAAAGCAAAATTTTACATTGTTCTTCTTTAAGTGGAATAACAAGGGCTACAGATTTAAAAGACATAAGAAAATTAAGCTAAAGCAGCACGCTGCAGTTCCAAGTGCATATGTGAGCCAGAGGACTCTTTGTGATAGCTGGACCGTTCATTCCTGTTGAACAACTTCAACCATCTTGACCTGTCTTTCAGCCTATCCTTCTGCCATTAACCTCAAAGAAGCACAAAGGCTTCACATTACTTACATTCCATCAATTATCATTACATCCTTAGTACTGCAAGTATAAGCACTAAACTTTGAAATGTGTTGACAGTTGTGGGAATTAATCTCTTCTCAGTATGCATACCATAGGCAAATAACAGATTTTAGGTACTTCATACTTGCAGTGAAGACACAAAACCATAACTCTCAGGACTGCTGTCTCCATGAGGGAAATAGTAGAATGTATGCTATATATTTTCCAGATCAAATCTTCACTGTCTAACAGTTTTGGCCAGTTAAGGTCCTTGGTTTGCTTAGTGATTATTGTCTTTTTTCTGACAGTAAAACTTATTTTCTTTGTTTCTCTTTACCAGATCTTGTACTGACCTTTTGAGCAGTGATGTAAAAAGACATCTAAGCCAGACTCTGAAACTATGCAGTGTTAAAGGAAAGCTGTCGACATCTGCATCATTTTGGTGGAGTGGCTTTTGGCCACTGCTGGGGGGACACAGTCAGGGCCCTGACAAAGGGCACAGTGCTCATCTCTGTTCAGCCCTACCTCAATATGATGCAGTTGAGGAGTTCCTGGAAGTCACTACAGATGATATTTCGCAGAACAATTTCCCACATTTTGCTCTTTATTTCTTTGCAGAGTGTAAGAAGGCTCTAACACACAGCCTACCCTGCAGGGGACCCCACTGAGGATATGGCAGGATACAGTGTCAGAGTGAGTCACTTCCATGGGGAGCCGCTAGCTCTTTCTCTGAACGGAGGAAACAAGAATTATGTAAATCTCACTTTTTCATTCTTAGCACACTTAAAATAAGTCTCATAGAATAACAGTGGAATCAAAGCCACATAGGCAAATCCTGCCCTGGTAATCTGTGTCTGGATGATAGAGGCTTTTACCTCTGAGTTCTGAACTAGAATGACAAATGTAATGCTTGCATATACTGTGTATACTCCCAGCCATTTCTCAGATTTCCAATAATCTCAGAATATTGATATCATTTTTTTCTTCAACAGACATACACTAAGTCAGGAATGACAAGCTCAATTACCAAACTGTTTCAGATTCTTCTGTCATTTTCACATCCAATATTCTTATTAATTTCCTTATTGAGCACTGAAGTAGGATGTTTATTACTTAATGCTGCAAAATACACTAAATGAAATTAAAAACACCATTAACAAGGTTTTTGTGAATTTATTTCAATTACAAAGAACATAAGTTTATTGCCCTGAGATCTACCTGCATATTTATATCCTGTCAGATGTTTTTATCAGAGGCTTAAACAGACGGCATCATTTCTGTGCCTCTCTCCCAGGCTGTGCTCTGGGGTGTGCCTTCTCCCAGACCCAACCACTGGAAAACTACTCAGTCCATAGGACTGATTTCAGCGTGACACTTCTACTTTATCCATCAAATATAGTGAGATGCCAGGGTCATAAAAAGCAAGAGTGAGATCAGCAAAACCTGTCTGTGAGTGAACACAGCTCTGCTAGCTGGAGTATACTCAACCAAGGACCTTTCTGCATCCTTGGTGCACCTACATTTGGTTAAATTAGTTCTGCACTCCCTCATGCCAAGTCTGAACTTGTCTGTGGTCAGATGAGTGCTTTGTCATATAGCTATGAACAGATTTCGACATCTGTAACTGTTTGTAGGCTCTGACCCAGGGGTGGGTGAAATCACCACATTCCAGACAAGTTCTTAGATTGTTTCTTTTCAAAGCTTTAACGTACTTGGCATCTCAGCTACAATTTTTGTCTACAATAATTTAGATATTAATCACTGCCACCACTTGGTCACCATGATGTCATTTAAACTTAAATTTAAATGACATTTAAACTTTAAGACTCTGATCTACTACACCACAGTCTCCAGAGTATAATTCTAAATTAGCTCAAAGTGGCTTGGAATTGAGCAAAAACATGTTTATGTAAGCATATTTTTACATATTCACATCAACAAGTTTCAAAATCATATTCAATCCTCTTGCTCGTATGCCCAGTGTGACCTGTTGACTCATTATGTTATTAGAATGTCATTGCAGATTTTGCTTTGATCTATACATTCCTTTTCCTGAAAGTTAGATCAAAGCCTACAGGATCAGAAACAAATCTGAGGGGAAAGTAAAATTAAAAGTGGACCTTTTTTGTTAAGATATTTTTCATTATTATTTCTACATTTAGTTGATTTGAAGAGGGAGGGAGAGGTGGTATGCATGTGCAAACAGCATATAGGGCCAACCTACTCATAGCTAATTGTCATGAAGCTCAGGAAAACAGCAACACATAAGGCCTCCACTTATTTTATGGGTAACATGTTGTACTTTCTGTCAACTTCCAAAAGAAAACAAATACTGTTTTCCTGTAGAAATCTAGATGGACTGGAAAAACAATGGAGGGATGAACAGAAAAGCAAACAAATTCCACCAAGTGGATGTTGATTTTACCTCTCTCTGAACAGTGTCCAGGAATTAAATAACTGAACCAGGATGTTATAGCAAGTAGCTGAAATTTCTTAGATCTAGATATAATCAAGTTTGTTTTCACATTTTTTCTAACATATAGACATGAATTAAAATTAATGAGAAGATGTAATAATTTGCAGAAATAGATTTGCTATTGTTTTCTAGCAACACTTAGAATCCATGCTTCTGGATCCTGGGGACCTGTGGACTAATTCTACAGTTCCCAAAGAAAGGAGTTAAGGATGTAATTTCTGCAGCCAAGAGGTTTATATTCTCTCAATATTCTCTGGAAAATTTTGAGGGATCCTGAAAGTGCGCCCAGTGAAACCATAAGTCTCCTTTTTATGCTACTTCAAAATTAGGGTATCTCAGACAAGGCATCAGAAATAAATACTGAAATCATTCGAAGCTGAGTTGCTGGAAGCCCCTTTCTTTAAGGGGCAACACTGATCAGGTTTGTGCAGCGGTAAAACACACCCAAGTCCCCAGGGACTCTCCGTGAGCAGCACCCCTGCTTGCAGGCAGTGAGGTAAGTTCTTCTCCTGCGGATCCTGCCGGGACCCCTGCGGATCCTGCCGGGACCCCTGCCAGCCCCCAGGATGCAGCTGAGGGCGTCTCCTGGGTCCCCGGCTCCTTTCTCGGGGCCCCAAGCCCCTGCTGCAGGCAGCTCTGCTGTGGCTTCCCCGACCTCCCCCGTCCCTCCCCGGTCAGCAGCAGCCTGGAGAGAGAAAGCTCAGGGGCTGCTGGACACCGAACTGGGAGGTGCCGCGCTGAGATGACCGTGGGTTAAATGGGTCTCGGTTCTCTGTCTGTTCACACGTGAGGCACAGGGACGCCAGCACGGGGCTTCTCAGCCTCTCGTACTGAGCGTGCCAGCGGCGTATGGTTTTTGTGTTTCACCTCAGCTGAGAGCTGCCTGGCCTGGCCAAATGTCAGAAACTGTGTAAACAAATGTACAGATGATTCTTTTTTTCTCTTACACAGCAGAACTGTAACAGCTGTGTTCATGTTTGCTCAGCATGTGCATGACTGTGTTGCAGTGACTAGAAAGTTGGGGGGGGAGGTGGTTCAATTTTTGGTTTACTTTCCACTTCTTTTTTTTTTTTTTTTTTTTTTTATTTATTTTTT
>VXAZ01001665.1:238626-275388 GCA_013399875.1 Gymnorhina tibicen
AGAGGAAAGAATGGCTTTAACCTCCCTAGGAACACAAAAGCACTTCTACATTCCTGCTGACAGTGCACCACTGCTAGATGTTTTTTAAGCTTCTTGAAGCACGTCACCAGATTTCTAAGAATAAATCATTATTGCACCTTATGCACTTTTGCAAAGCACAGGGGGTTTTCCCAGTGTCAAGGGATGGGATCAGTTGCTAGAAAATGTGATGTTTTCAGAGTCATCTTTTATTACATGGAGAAAGAGCATTCTGTCATGCACAGAAGGATCTGTGTAAAGCTTATGCTCTGGTACTACAACTTCATGGATATTATTTGTCAAGTATTTTCTTGTTAACTCTGTTGTATTTGTTTTTCATCTTGAAAGAGAAAGAGAAATCCACACCACCCAATTCTGACACAGAGAAATACTAAGTTATATGCCCCTTCCTGAAAGCCTCATTTCTATGAGCATGTAATAATTAGTATGTATTTTATAATATATAATTATATATATAAATGATATTATCATCTATAACTATGTGTTCCTAGAGTGTTTCTTTGAATTAGCATTCCTGTTAGTCTGATAATTCTATCATATTTTTTAAACTTTTAGTCACTGTTAATCTCTAATTGTGTTTGTAGAAACGTAGAATAGCCCAAGCTATTTTTATTCAAAATTTTTTTAAAAAAAATTTAAAAATTATTATATGAAAGTGAATTTTGTCAGCATTTAAAGTAGTATCACACTATGCCTATTATTGGCTACAAGATAAGTGAATGACATAGAAACAGTAGCATCAGCTTCTTTANTCAAGTATTTTCTTGTTAACTCTGTTGTATTTGTTTTTCATCTTGAAAGAGAAAGAGAAATCCACACCACCCAATTCTGACACAGAGAAATACTAAGTTATATGCCCCTTCCTGAAAGCCTCATTTCTATGAGCATGTAATAATTAGTATGTATTTTATAATATATAATTATATATATAAATGATATTATCATCTATAACTATGTGTTCCTAGAGTGTTTCTTTGAATTAGCATTCCTGTTAGTCTGATAATTCTATCATATTTTTTAAACTTTTAGTCACTGTTAATCTCTAATTGTGTTTGTAGAAACGTAGAATAGCCCAAGCTATTTTTATTCAAAATTTTTTTAAAAAAAATTTAAAAATTATTATATGAAAGTGAATTTTGTCAGCATTTAAAGTAGTATCACACTATGCCTATTATTGGCTACAAGATAAGTGAATGACATAGAAACAGTAGCATCAGCTTCTTTATTCATTCCAATGCCTGGAGGCACTGACTGGTTTTGTCCTCTGCATTTTATAAAACATGAGTACCTCTGAGGAATGAATCTTCATAATCTAACCTGATCTAATGGAAGGGTGCTTAATCATATAGATCTTTTTAAAAATATTGAATTCATACAAATACATGTCAGATCAACAACTATTTCATCTGGATATCACACACAGATGAATATTTTTGATATTCCATTACATCTTAGATTTTAGATCCCACTAGAGAGGCACTTTACTAAATCTGAGTATTTAAAAAGTGATACATTTATTATTCTGTTGGGAAATAAAAAAAAAAGCATTTCAACTAGAGGAGGGAAAATTCATTTTTCTGTTTATATGGGTAGTGGAAAACTGCAATATTTTGAAGTAATCTGATAATTTAATGAAAAATAATGGTTGCAAAAATAACAAAGCAATTTCCTAGAAAGTAGTGATTGATTTCTTTAAAGGATAGATTCACTATTCAAGTTCAGAAGTGGTTTACAAGAGCAAAGTCATTGTCAGTAAGTTGTGATATTCCAGAAAAACTTGCTAAGAGAATAACCCTCAATTACCTATCACACAGCAAAATTTAGGACAGGTTTGAGTCCTAGAAGGTATTTTTTTGAATTTTTTTTCAGCATTTCAACTTATATGTAAATTATTTGTGTTGTCATAAGAATGCTCTAAAGTGCCCCCAACCCTAAATTTCCAATAAATCATTTTTTTCATGAATTTTTAGACTGTGAAGTCCCTTAGCAAAATACACCAAGTCTGGCTAATCCACTAAATACTACTCTGCAGATAAAAGACTTCCTCTGGTTACTCACGCTAGTTTTTATCCGGTTAGTTAGATCTCCACACTCTCCACCTTGTGTGCTTCATACAGAGAGCTTGTCCAGAAAACTTGCTAGTCTTGAGAAGACACTGTGATTTCTAGTCCCCTGTGGCAGAACAAGTTAACCCACATAAAGGTGAAGCTTCTTGGTGAAGTATAAATGTGACCACAAGAGGAGCCGGAGCACAGAAGATGCTCAACTACAATCCTGATGGACTGTTTTCCTTAGCCAGGCACCAGACTGAGCCTTACAGTTATGCAAGCCAGCATAGGAGCTATACTGCACCCTTCCACGGTGAGGATGACCAAGAGGAGATGGGCAGGGTTCTGCACAATGGTGTTCTGTCGATCTGAAAGCACTGCCAATGGATGATCCACAAAGTGAGGTGGGGAACTTAATCCCAGCCACCTGCAGGCAGCTTTGAAAGAGCTCTGGCCTTGAAGTAGATGGCATAGTTATGTTCCCATTCTGCCTACTTTTGTTGTGCACAGGGCCACGGCATTGTGTCATTTATATTAGGATCTGCTGTGTAACCTGTTGTGCTGGTAAGGCTCTGAGACATGAGTGGTCAGGCAGCAGGCTGTGTACCTGCTTCTGTGCCAGATTCATCCCAAGCTGAACTAAACATCATCACCACTGGGGTATGGCTGGATAGCAATGACAAAACTCCCACTGGCGTTCACATTTCACCTATTTACATTGTCTAAATACTGGAAACATGGGAGTATTCTGATCTTTATGAGCATTAGCAAGACGGGAGAATGGAGTGACTGGAGGGCATAGGGTTAATGGGAGTATGAAGACAACTCAGTAGCAGCTTTGTCAGGGTTGCTACAGCTGTTCATACCACTGCGGCTGCTCTTTAGCTGGAGAAGAGCTTCCATGATTAAAGCTCTTCATTTTTCCCTGCTGGTGTAGTCAGCCTAGCAGATATTCTTTCATAACACTCCAAGATTTAGAGCAGCAGCAGCCTTGCCTATGACTGGACTAAATCCAGAAAACAACCCTTAAACCGCTCCATGTAACAGCAGCCAAATTCCACATACCAGTTAGAAAATTCACACAATATGGAGATCATCCAAGTGCTTGAGTGTTCTGATACTGACAAATATATTCAGTTATTTCATTTTAATTTGCTGCAAAATCTTGGCAGAGCTTGAAATATATTCACTTTCAGACTTAAGAGTCACTACAGCCTGGGGTAGGCAGCAGATAGGGCTCCTTTCACAGGATACCATCCAACACCATCTGTACTTATCTTTGGGTTGCTAAGATCTGATAACTACAGTTTGAGGACAGCCTATTGTTTTTAAGTATTTATTGGGTTGTTTATTATGTTAGGAGTAAGACAGATTTTTCTGCTCTCATTTCACTGTTTTCATTAATTAAAATTGCTGCTGATACAAAGACAATCTTCATCAGAATGTCATTTTACACCAAAACTATACTTTTAATTCACTGATTTCCTGACAATTTCCTTAAACTAGAAGCACAAGGTGTGTCCTGTGAACTGCCTATGTCTTGCAGTTACAGAGAACTCTGAGAACTCTATGCAACACTTGTTCTGCAGGAGGACTCTCAGTAGCTGTTCAAGACCTAAATGTTCACTTTTCATTGCTAAGAAAGGCTTTTTTATTATTTTTGTGTCTTCTTGACCATGCAGTGCAGCCTCTGATTTAATGTACAAATGTGCAATTCACTTCAAAACAGATCTCTGCATTAGCTGTTTTAAAAAAGAAGGAGAAAATGTTTTAGTCAAACCATTATAATGTAACAGCTGATAGAAAGACTTTATTACATCATTGTATTTGTTAAGACCAGAGGAGATAACTCTGCTATGGAGCCATGCACTTGGGAACCAGGGTGTTTAAATGATAATTCAGGTGAAACCATTTAACTAAGCAGTCACCACAAACACAACCTGAGCATCTTGGTGTTCTTTTTAACTATACACCTTAAGGAATACTGCCACTTAAAATTCTCATTTAAAAAGAACTGTGTGTTGTATAGCACCGTAAGAGTCACCTATTGAGGTTCATTACATTACACCAAATGTGGGCTATGTGATTTATAGTTTCATACATATATATATGTATATGGAATCATAGTCAAAAGAAAAATGCAGTCTTGTCAAGTTCCTGAGGAGAAATCTAAGACCATGAAAGTTAAGGCAAGCCACTGACATGAAAGGGATTTGGCAAAATATCGAACAGCTTCCTGATCTGTTGTCCACAATCATACACTCAGCTACTTTGAAAACTGTGTTCCATTACATACGATCTGCACTTTCAGCCTGTCGGTGCCTTTCTGATTTATTCAGCTCAGCGAGAGACAACCAAGACGCTGGCATTTATTTCCAAAGTCACTCAATGTCAGTTTCCGGGGGTGTTCTGGGTGGGTGCTATGACCTCCCGAACCGACTCCAGCAGAAAGTTGCTCAGCAAGCCACTACACACACGCATACACTTGCACCGGACAGCTTCTTCGACAAATCAACGGCAAAGAGGCAGGAAGGGTCCTTGTGTGGAACTTCCACGGCAGAGGTTTATTCCAGCCCTGTGCATGCAAGCAACCAGTGACAAAAGATGTAGAATATTGGAGGGTCCAAGGTTATATACGGGGGCAGGGAAAACATCAGGAACCAATGGTCTGAGAGCACAGGGGCGGTACATACGCAGGACTAGGGTACAGGAGCCAATGAGAAAAATCTCAGGGAGTGGCAAGGAACAAAGTCCAATGGGAGAGCAGGGAAGGGAGAATTTTCTAGGGAAAGAACAGATGAGGTATAAGGGGGAGGGGAGGCTAACTGGCCAACCAGGGAAGCAGAACTGGGAGATATTAGCATAATGAAACAGAGCAGCTTAGGGGAGACGTTTTTAGTTCACCCAAAAGAGAATTTCTGTCCCTAGGCACAGTCCCACCAATGGACTCCCTTGGTCCCTTGTGCTATGGGCTCCCTAGCCCCTACAACTCAATTTCCTTCAGAGCTATGAAGACCAAAGCATCTCTGCTGAGTCACAAAATGGTTGAGGTTGGAAGGGGCCTCCTACTCAAAGCAGGGTCACCAAGAGGAGCCTGCTGGGGCCATGCAGAATTTGGGTTTGTGTTTATGCAAAGACAGACAATCCACAACCTTCCTGGGCAATCTGTTCACTGACTTGTGTATCCTCCATAGCCTTTATTCAGAGTAGAAGTTTCACTGAAGTCACCAGTACATTCACTTCTAGTCCCCCTGACCTGAGATGGGAAAATATGATGACAGCAGTCACACTGAGGTAGTGAACAGTCAGCTAGACAGACAGCGTAGTCCCAGGCAGATATATTACTAAGCAAACACAGGAATCAACTGGCAATGTTAAGTGCCTAATATTAGAAAGTTTTTTAAAAGAGGTTTTGTGGGAAGAGGCCATAATATATAAAGGAAAAGTATATTATTACTATCATCTCATTTGACTGATAGTTGCGTTACAGTTGACCTACAGCACTGGCTTTAACCCTTTCATTGCTGTATTTAATTGCTGTGTATTTTCAGAGCTGTTTCATCCTCAGTCCAGCCTGTCCTTGATTAGAGATCTACAAGGCAAAAATGTGAACTGTTTCCCACTAAAAAATATGTAATATGATGTCTAAACACTTGGTCTCTTTCTAAATCTTCAGCTTTTACAGCTGTAAAAGGGATCTTCTGGACCATACAAGTGGCTGTGTTCCTAAACTCTCCGTCTATAAAAGCTTTTCAAAACCAAATTTCTCTACTGTTATCGTCCTGGAATTTGATAGTGCAACAATAGCAACAAAACTTGACACATATTTCTCAGACTTAGGAAGAAAAGCTCTGTAAGCCATCACTGCAACTCCCAATAACAACAGCTTAGTAGAAAATATCAGCTTTTCTTCTACATATGTAGTGCTTATTTTTTTAAAAAGCTAGTAATTTTAAAGTGTCATTATAATTGTCTTTATGTTTTTTTGTTTAAGGTTTTATTGTCCATTTCTAGTGTCATTCCCAGTTATAGAACAGTTACTTTTGATATTGTTTTAAAATAGAATTTAAACAAAATAAAACATTGCGTGCTGTGGATGACCAGAAAATAATCCCTTTGTAATAATACGGAATTTTAATGTGAATCAGAAAAAAATGTATTTTTTCATGAAAAAAAATGTGTGAAAGATTGGTGACATTTTCTGAAAAACATAATTTTAATGTAAAATTCTCAGATGGCTAAGCTGATTAACATTTCCTGCTAATGTTTTCTAAATCTGAAAAGAGAATGACAACACAAGGAACTGCAACTTTCCTTTTAACTGCAAGATGTATTACTGGTATCTAAATCCACTTTAGCTGGAGATACACCTGAATTCATACACACCTGTGTCTAGATCACTGCTCAGAGTACAAATGTTTCTCTACAGTAAGCAACTTCCACATGAAACATTTTCAATTGTATTAGAAATAGGTTCAACACTATGTCTATATTCTGCTGCAGATTGTAACAGCCCCTTGTAAAACATCTAGTTGTGTCTGCAGAACAGACCTCTCAGGCACAGAAAGCAGCAGTATCTCAAAAGCAGAAGCCATCAGCCATAAGTCACATAAGTCATAAACCATGTGGCATAAGTCACACTCGCTAAATCTAAATAGCAGGAGCTTCAGTACAATTCTATTTCAGTCCAAATTTCCACTTCTTGAGGGACTGGAGTGTGGCCTTTGGAGCATGTGTTTATGTGGGTGTGATATTCAAACTCGGCTTTTACACCTGGAGTTTCAGTGCTCATGTCCATTTTAATCATTTATGGTCATTTGCCATTGCTTCAAAAAGCCTCACAGGTCTTTTATTTTTTGTCAGCTTCAGAATATGGTGAAGTGTCAAACCTAATTTTTCTCACAGCTCCTGCATGCCAGTAGTTTGCCATCAGAAGAGATACTGGACTGAATCACTATGCAATTTCCATCACCAAAATGAAAAATATTGCTGTAGGGGTTCTTGTCTTCAAATAGATGGCAAAGAAATGCAAAACAGTATAGTTCAGGAGCACAGGGTACTGCAGAGTTTCATGGTCATTGCTATGTTTTGTGCTGGGAACTGTACTTTATGGTAATTGATTACATAAAAATTTCTCAAAATTTAAAGTCATATTGAAAAAAAACAGCAACTTGCTTTGTACATGATTTCAATTTACCAATTACACATAAAATTCTACAAGCAATTCTGGTAGATGTTGGCTACTTTACTGCCAGCACTTCCATCCGAACACTTGTACCTCAAAGTTCAGGAGCTTCATTTGGTGGAGAGCTGCAGCAACAGAAAGAATTCACGAGAAAAATGCTCCAAATGCATACCTGAGTACGTGCATGTGCAAGCAGTCAGGGCCCCCTGAGCACGAGTCTGCTGAGACGTGGCTTGGCATCTCCTCCCACAGGTTTTGGCAGACCTGGGCCAGCTCTCTCACAGCCTGGTAGATCGTTGGTTGCCATCAGTGAGCCACACAAACCCACATCCCCGCTGATCGTACAGCAGGTGGCAAGTCTCTGGTGTAGGGACAGGGTTACACAGCTCAGGGCAGAAAAATCTGAGGTTTTTCTGGAGACTGTTGTGGTGGACCACATCTGAAGGAATCCTACTTCCAAACATCTCTTTGGAGAAGGAATGAAGTTGTCAAAGATATTTGGAGCAGAGTAAGACCTCTAAAAATGCAGGCCCTTGGTCTCACCTTGGGGATGCACTAATAGAAAAAACAATCTTAAAGAGTTCCTGATGATATAGTAATTGGAAATTAAGTAAATACTTAAACACTTAATAGAGCATTATACTGAATGGTTGAGCAAACATCTTCTGTAGCTGAGGGAGTCTGTGCACTTTCAGCTCATTAGTGTCTATGTGGGCCCTTCAAAACCTATATGTACAAATCCACCTTTGCTCAAGCTTGGGTGAAAGACGAGGGGCAGGGTGACAAGCTGAGATGAGAGAGAGCAGATAGAAGGGGATCAAGAATGTCATTATCCTTACAAAAGTTGAAAATAGTTTTCCTTTCATCAGACACCAAACAGATTTCCAGTGATGGTTTGAACATCCAGAACTGATGATTACGTAAGTTCTTGCATCAGAACAGATGTGAAGTTTCTATACTGACTGTCCCAGTTATAGCTTTTAAAACGCTAGGCATTGTTCCCCTCTAGTAAATTACTGTATATACAACTTGTCAAATTATATATTGTATTTTATGTATTACAGAAATTACGTATTGGTATCTCATAATCGGAGTTTTAAGGTATATATTGTCCAAACATGCAAACAGATGCTTGATTTCTTTATCATTTTCAAAAGTACTGAGATAGTAGTTTATGTATTCACATGCCTGTGTATCTTGGCAAGGACAGTGATGTAACCTCTGTTTGTGTAAATAATTGTAGTATAGTGGTTTGAGCCTGTGTAACATGGTTGAAAAAACCAGAGATCACAGTAAGACAAAAATCATGCAGCTATGAGGTGGCACCAAGCTTGCCCTTGAAGTGCTGTTGTTCAGATTGCTTTTTTCTTTACTGTTTTACAGACAACAAAAAGACAAGTGAAGTTACTGAAGCAGTAAATAAACAAGAAATAGAAAAGATAAAAAGACCTCGCAATTTATCCTGAAAGGAGATAGTCAATATATTTGTGTTTCTCATGAAGGTCAAGGCTTTTGGGCAAAATGACTCACCTAAACAAAAAAGCTTAAAAAATGTTTGTATGGAAATGTGTAGGTATGTGTCTGCATACCTCCACATGCATGCAGAGGCACACCCATATATCATGTACACATAGAAGAAGTTTCATGTGACAAGATGTTAGCTTCATCTGCTTATATTGATGAGATCATGTGAGAGATGAAGTCATGGAAAACAAATTGGAGTAACAGGTTTCTCATTCACAGACCTGCTACAAGGTGTTTGAAAGTCATTGTGTTTTCCTCTTCCTCTTTCTTTTCTATTTAGATAGTAAGTCGCAAGCCCTTGACAGAGCTTGCTGCATAGCTGCAGAATGCTTTACTCTGTGGAATCCCAAACTAGTTGAAATCTCTTGGCTTTGATGTAATAACAGTAACAAGTAAACCCATTTTATTATTTTCATAAATGCAAGTTCATTTTCAAGAACTGACTGTCACACTCTCCTGGATATTTTGCAGATGAGCTGCAGTATAGGGCTTGAATTTAACCTCATGTCAAATTTTGGATCCTTGTGAGACTGCTCAGGTGTTCTGAAAGGTTCAGCCAAAGGAACGTCTAAGGTCCTTTCCAAAACAGGCTGATTTATGATGCCATGATTTATCAAATGAAATTTGGGCCTCTATATGGCAAGTGACAGCAAAGATGGAACCAGTTGGCCAAGTCCATTCCTCAGGTGATGGATTTTGGTGGGACTGTAAAGCAAGTTATTTCATCCAATGTCTGCGGCTATAACTTTACCTATTTTGTTTTACAAAATGTTCAGTAGGAGCAACTAGAGGATTTCACAGAGTAATGTATCACTTAGACCAACAATGGAAAACAGAATGGAGGTCATCATACCAGGTTAAAATTTTAATGAAATGCAGCTTTTATATCAATGTTATTTCTCCTATTGATCTTAGTAAATGTAGTGATAAAGATAAAATTGAAAACCTGAACAGATTTCTGGACTTTGTGAATTTCATTTTCTGAATTAATAATGAAGAGGAATTGTATTTTAAAATGCTCGTTGCCTCTTAACAGGACATTTGGAAGGCTAAACAAGGCAATGAGATTAAGTAGCAGACTCAATAAAAAGGAACCAAATAAATTTAATTGATGGAATGAGGTAAAAATAAGGCAGTCAGAATTCTTCTGTGTCTGGATCTTCCTGATCTTCCTGGATCTCTGAGTCTAACTTGAGATAATGGTAGTAAACTCTCAGTCATGCTCAGCTAACATCTTCAAGGTCCTGAGTAGTTGGTGAAAAGTACTGTAAAAGAGATGTTCAACACTTGAATAGCAGACTGTTTAAAAATAAAATCCAGATGTGTAATTTAGTAACTTGACAAACTATTTTTCCTGTTTTTCAGATGCATTGAAAATGTACCATAATCTTTCACAAGCGTTAGCAGCCATAATAGTTTGAAAAATAAGCTTAAGTAAAGGTATCTACACCTGTGCTGTCATTACATTAATCAGGTTTAACATGTTATCTGCAAATCAGGATTCAAGCAGTTTGTGCTTGCATTATCTCTTTGCATGGATTTTTCTCTCTGGAAAAAAGCATGTTTCACAAGATGTTGAAGACAGCTTCAGTTTTTGGTTTTGTGATTTGGGTGAATGCTTGGAAAGCTAAGAATACCAGACTTCCTCAAAAAGAAATGCATTTTCACAGACAAAGCCAATGACTACATTTTCAGAAAGAAGCAGAAGGAATAATGGAAGAAATTGTCCCACATGTTGTCTCTAACATAAGACCTTTCTCATATCCCTCTCTACTATTACGAGGCAAAACCAAAAGTTATCGTCACTGCACCTAACAGCTTGACACACCTTTCCTTCTTCTTTGCCAGTAATACCTTACCTGGCTGTAGACATCAGAACAGAAAGATCTTACTTGCCACACGTGATCCATTGCACATACTGTCTCTGTGCTACCTAGCAAGGTACATTTGTTCCACTCACAATTTCAAGTAACGCAGGGCACAAGTCTGTCCACTTCTTAAGACCATGGCCAGGTTGAGAAGTGCTTCTGTCTGCAGAGCCCCTGGGAAATTGTGTAAACTGGTATCTAGCCAGGATTCTGGCCTCCAACCAGAACACTGCCCAAATGAGAGGCATTTTTCTATATTTCTACACTTCTACATGATGCTATGGAGCATTACTTCTCACTGAGATAACTGCTCCAGTTGGTTTCATTCTGCAGGAGTTATCCTGCATGAAAATTGCACTGCAAGGTGTGCCTTACATGGGGGGCTATGAGCACATTGGGTTAAAGTATAAAAAAGGTACTATTTCTATACTTCTGGACTACAACACCACCACAATCTTTCTTTGAGAAGCTCACCTAGATGATCCATTGAACTCCATGAGCTGCAAGCACCTGAGCAGATGTCACCTGCTGCCTCATAAGCTCAGGCCAAAAGTTAATATAATTGATATATAAATTTCCAGGTCTGAGCCATGCAGTGAATATTCTATTGGCCTCAGAAGTTTAGAGATCCTAAATGTACGGCTAGGCACTGAGAAACACCTGGCATGGGGAATTAAATGTAGCCTGGGTAAGCAAGATATTAAGGCAAATTTAGACAGGCCAAAATTCCCTGTACTTACAAAAAGTGAACGTGGCTCTTGTCTATGCTAGTGGTAGAATTAAACTGAGAAAATTTGCTGTTTTAAGTAATTTACTGCTAGTTGTAATGATTCTTCTCTGCCAGTGCATTACCAGATAAATGACTCATCACTTACACTACAAGCAACTGGCTATTGAAGCCGCTCTTTTGAGTGGGCAGAAAGCCAGCTGCTTCAATAAGGCATCCTGTAGTCTCTGACTCCTGGATCAGCATACCACTCTACAAGCCTGTAGTTGAAATATGATGAGCACAATCTGCTTCAAGTTAGTCTTGATTACAGATAAAATTCCATTAAATTTTTAATATACAACTAAGAGAAGGTTGTTCGTCTACAGCACTTTGTCTGATACAAGAGTCTTTCAGAGCACAAACTACCTATTGAGGCAAACATTAAAATGAAGAATTGGTCACAGCTGTACCTTTCACCTCTGAATGAAATGTGGGACATTTCCAGCCTCAAAGCTCTACTAGGTTGCATGTTCTCGTGATTTGCTACTGTTGGCAAGGCTTGGTGATCAGTGCAGCATAGGCCCCTGTAAATGCCAAGGCTGCAAGCTGATTACAGTGCTGGAGCTGTTGAACAGTTGCCAAAAAAGCCATGTCTCTACAATCATTGCTGTGCTGTGCACGTGTTAAAAGGTTTGGGATCAACTAGACAAACTGTTCATTCCTTTTACTCACTTATTACTCAGACTAAGTAGCAGTTTTTTTCTAAAATGCTTCTAATGTTTTCAAAGGTCTACTCAATGAGTAACTACTACCGAGGTTGACTAATAGCAGTACAGTTTGGGGCTTTGCTCTCAGTGGTATTTTGCAGCTTTAGGGATTTCTCCTATTAAAATCAAGTGGACATTTTGTAGCCAGTTTCAATATGACTTGACTGTGTGGGTATTAAAGAATTCAAATTAATGCAATGATATAGAAAATTCTCCATTAACACCTTGACTTTCTAAGAACTCTGTTCATTACAAGACAAGAATTTTGTAGAAGAATATTGCCCAAGGGTGTTCAAAATTTTCATCTTTAGAGAATGTTACCACGTATGTTTTTTGAGTTACTTTATTCAGCTGCTTCTTGTACCAGTTTTGGCAGACATACGGTGAAATTTGTCCTTCTGCCCAGAATGCAAAATACGTCCCAGTTCTCAGACTGGCTTTCTCTCAATCCTTAAAGATTTTTCTCTTAATGATTGCTGTTATAGTACTATACATAACTTTCATGTGTATCTACCATTTATCATATGGAAGGTTTCAAATCAAGGTTTCATTTTGTAATTATATTGTTGGTCTGCTTCAATAGAAATTGAACATGTATTCTACTATTATAAGGTGTTTCATATGTTTCTGTGCTCTCAAAAATTGTCTCCTAAACAGTTCCCTGTATGTCCACATAAAGTACTACCACCATAAATTTCATGGTTTGTAAGAGCACCCACAAAAGGAAAATATATGAGCTGTGATAGGGAGGGCAGTTGTTTTGTTGCTTAACTGTAAGTAGAGTGGCAGAACTTTCTTAGCCCTTCCAAACAGCCCTTTAGCAGAGGATTTATTTCACAAAATTTAATTTCTTTGTGTAAAATAAACCTGTGTTACATATTTTTAGATTAAATAATTCCACATTAATATGCTATAAATTGACCTACTGTTGACTTAACTGCAGGAAACCAGATTTTAAAAGTGACACTAATAAAACAGTTAATAAGCAAAATAGCAGTTAGAAAACTTCAACACTTACACTGACAGAATCAAATTAGTTTCTAGTTTTGGCAGGGAGACTTGAGATACAAAAATGCAAAATTTCTGGTGAGAATTGGTATGAAGGCACACTCATACATTCTTGTGTAATTCTTTTTGCTGAAGTCATGTACAATACTAAAGAGTTCTAATCCAGTCAAAATACTGGGGCCCTACAGTGGTTCTTTTTGTACACATTAATAGCTTATGCATAGAAAATTTCATATTTCTGTTTTGATCCTCATGGATACTGCCATGACATAAATCATAACAAAGTGAATTCAGCGGGAGAAATTCTGTAAAACTGTGGGACTGGGGCACCAAGACTAGTGCACAGAGGTTTTCATGTCCAGTTTGTGGCTGGCTAACTGTGCATATGCAGAGACACTTTGTCTGAGACTCTCAGCATTGCAGCAATACAAATCGACAAGACCAGCAGCTGCACTGTCTTATCTCTCTGTGTGTCTCAGGAATAAGCATGATATTCAGGAAGCTTTTATGTGCTGGTCGGACACCTTACTGTGTCCAGAGTCAGGATGAAAATCATGTTCATCAGTGACATAGAGAAAATAATCAAATCCTGGCAACAGAGGGTCAGTTTTACTTTCCTGCTAGATGAAGTGAGAAATGAGAAGGAAGAATTATCCGTGGAATGTTCTCAATCTCTTCCTCATTCTGACTCCTGAGTTTCAAAAGCCATAAATCATAGTCAGAGCTTCTAGGGTGCTTTTCTTTTAAAAAGTCTCTTTAAATACTCATAAAATATTTAACAAGCCTTCAGTCTGGGCAGTGAGCCAAGAAAACATCACTAGGCAATGCTGCAGTTCAGTTCAAGACCCCAGCACAACTCCAGCAGGTCACTAGACTTATGGGGGTCCAGACCAGGGCACTGAGCAAATGGTTGCAGACAGGAGTCGCTGTCCCAGAGGAGGAAGGGACACTGTACCTTTGCAACCTATTCACAGGACATGATTGAACCACCACCCATGATGCAGATTTCTAGGGCCACTAATAATACCTGGTGTTTTCTTCATATATGCTTCCCGTAATATTCCTGTGGGAAAATTGTTCTAAATGACCAAATTATTTCTGTTTATACTACATACATCACATATATACCATCCCACAGATATAACATCTTTGGATTAACTTTCTAATGCATTGAGGTATTTTCCAAACTACATTTCAACATTTAAACTTCTAGTCAGCCCCTTCTTGTGTTGCATTTTATCTTCCCCACATTCAGTACAGAGCTGTCAAATATGGCTGTGTAGCATCACCTTATTGCCTTCTGCAGTTTTCTGATTTTCTGTCTCTGTTCATACTGCCTTCTTGCCTTCTTTCTATTTAGATCTTTTTCAGAGACCCAGTTTATTTATGATCTCACAGACACAGTAATCAGCTGTCTTCACCACCCACATGTTTAAGACAAAGAAAGTGAAAAGAAAAATGGTGACATTTTCTAAGGGAGTGTCAGAACATTCTAACTTGTCTGCATTTATTTCCTAAATAGTTCAGACAGACACATTGGGGTTTGGTTTGTTGTTTGTTTTTGTGTTGTTTGTAGAGGGTTTTTTAATACAGAATTAATTTTTAAAACATAAGTAATAATAATAATAATAATAATAATAATAATAACAATTTAATTACTGTGTATTTCAGAACAGTACAGTCTAAAAATTTGTGTATTCTATGCAGCATACATATTGCATTTACCTATGTTGCATAAAAACACAGACTTTTCTATCCTGTGAATATATAAAGGAATTCTTGTCATGAAACTCCCTGCTCTAGAGAGTTTACAGTGTGAGGCTTATGGATGGTTTTTTTTCTGTTATTTCTTTATCAATACACATAAAATCCATTGTTTTAATGCCAGTCTAAGAAGGTTTTTCTGGGAAATAGGATATGCTGAGCTGCTTGAGGCAGTGGGGACTCCCTCATCTAAGCCTTTAAAGAGTGTGAGGACCTCTGTGCATTCAAAGCCTGCAAATCATAGAAAATCTCTTCAGTGAAAGAGGGTATAACTTGTCTCTTTCTAGAGAACATTATCACAGTTTCTAAGGACCTGCTGGGAAGATTACTATCAGTAAAATAAACCAAATGCTGGCATGAGCATATATTTGTGACACGTTCTGCACCTCCCTGCAATTTTATTTCATTGTTTCATCAGTATCAAGCATCACCCTGCTTTCCCTGCTGCTGGGGATGGATGGTGTGAGCCCTTTGGATCCAGTTGCTGCTGCCGACAGTAAGGACAACCATTAATATGTAACTCCTCCTGCTGCACAAGTCCAGTTATGACTGCAAAGACAAGTCACCCAAAGTTTTAATCCATGAAGTTGATAACACTGTAACTTACTTTCTGCTATAGCAAGAACACAATGTTCTATTCTGAGCGATGGCTATTTCCCCAAAGTGTTCTCGTTTGCCTAATGCATTTGCTGAGAGATAGGACATTATCAGCCTACGCATAAAATGCAGGAGTGGTGTTACTCCTCCAATATGCATTATTCATTCAGAAGGAGAAAGCTTTTCTTGTAAAAGGAAGTTTTTTGGGCTGACTTGCTGTGTCTATTATTAATAAATAACTGAAACATTATTTTAGTCATCTAAACATGGAACAATGCATTTTATTTGCTTAAAAGCCAGAACCAAGAGAATAACCAAAAGTTAATTTTGTTAAAAAAGAGTACAGTAAATTTTACAGAAAGACAAGTTTGTTACAACACATTTTTACCTGCAGAAAGGGAAGAGAAAAAAAAAAAATGAAGGAGGGAAACAGAGTTCTGACAGTTCAAGGTACTGAACTTCTACTTTTGAAACTACTCTTCGTGAAAACAATAGGGCATAAAAGGCAGGCAGGAGAAGGCCAGGATCAAATAGAATAGCATCATAGAATGGTTTGGGTTGGAAGAGACATTAAAGGTCGTCTAGTTCCAACCCCCTGCCATGGGCAGGGATGCCATTCACTAGATCAGGTTGCTCAAAGTCCCATCCAACCTGGCTTTGAACACTTCTCGGAAGGGGCATCTATGGCTTCTCTGGGCAACCTCTTCCAGTGTTTCACCACCTTCTGAGTAAAGAATTTCTTCCTAACATCTAATCTAAACATGCCATATGCCGTATTTCAGTTTCAAACCATTACCCCTCGTCCTGTCACTATCTGCTCATATAAAAAGTCCCTCTTCCTTGTTTTTATAAGCCCCCTGAAGGTACTGAAAGACTACAGTGAGGTCTCCCCAAAGCCCTCTTTTCTCCAAGCTGAACAATGCAAAGTTTCTCAGCCTGTCTTCCTAGGAGATGTGTTCCATCCTTTTGATCATCTTTCTCACCATCTTCTGGACCTACTCCAACAGGTCCATGTCTTTCTTCTGCTGAGGACCCCACACCTGGACACAGCACTCCAGGAATGGTCTCATGAGGGCAGAGTAGAGGGGGAGAATCCCCTTCCTTGCCCTGCTGGCCACCCCCCTTATCATGCAGCCCAGGACATGATTGGCTTTCTGGGCTGTGAGCACACGCTGCTGGGTCATGTCCAGCTTTTCCTCCCCAAGAACCTCCAAGACCTTCTCTGCAGGGCTGCTCCCAATGAGTTCTTCTCCCAGTCTGTACTCACATCTGGGACTGCCCTGGTCCAGGGGCAGCACTTTGCACTTGGACTTGTTGAACTTCATGAGATTCCCACGGGCCCACTGTTTAAGCTTGTCCAGGTCCCTCTGGATAGGATCCTGTCTTTTCAGTGTCTCAGCTTCGTGTCATCCATAAACCTGCTGAGGGTGCACTCAGTGTCACTGTTGACATCAGTGATGAAGATGCTGAAAAACACCAGTCCCCAGACAGAGCCCTGTGAAACACCACTCCTCACTGGCTGCTGCCTGGACACAGAGCCATTGACCACAAGTCTCTGGCTGTGTCCATCCGCCAAATCCCTTATTCACTGAATAGTACATCCATCAAATCCATGTCTCTCCAACTCGGAGATAAGGATGTCTGGTGAGACTCCATCAGAGGCCTTATAGAAGCATAGGTAGATAACACTGGTCAGTCTTACCTTGTCAAATATTGCAGGTGGTCCTCATAGAAGACCACCAGAGTGGCCAAGTGAAATCATAATGCCTGCCTCAGATAACATCCTCCTTTTATGTGCCTTAATATATTTTCTAGGATGATCTGCTCCATGATCTTCCCAGGCACAGAGGAGAGGCTCACCAGTCTGTAGTTCCCTGGATCTTTCTTTCCTACCTTTCTAAATATGGGAAAGCTGCTTCCCTTTTTCTAGTCATCAGGGATTTCATCTGACCACTAGGACTTTTCAAATACAATGGAGAGTGGCTTGGCAACAACATCAGCCAGTTTTCCCCGATGAATCCCATTGAGTCCCATTGACTTGTGCCTATCAGAGAAGATCAGAGCCAGGCAATGGGCTGCAGAACAGGCTCTCAAGTGCTCATTGTTACACCCCTTCATGATGGACTGCAACAGCAGCCAGATCCCCAGTTCAATACATATATCGTGGTTTAGAAACAGCACTACAGCTGCCCTTCCCTGCCCTCCTGCCCCCCATCGAGACAGACAAAAGGCAGAGATTAAGGGTTGCGATAAGAACAATTTACTGGAAACAACGAGATAAGAAAATGAACCGGAACAGCGACAATATTAACGAAAAAAAGTGTACAAAGAGAGGGTGATTTACATGCAAAATATGTTCACCCTGACCCAGCCACAACCCCAAGACAATGTGCAAAGTGGTGGATGAACCCTCCCCGCCCACGCTTTTCTTTCCAACTGCAATCGACACACCCCTCCTTCATGGAAGTGAGAGTACCCCAGTTCCACCCCCAGCGCTGTGTCCGTGGTATAGAGTAACAACCTAGACGTGCCAAGATAGCTCCAGGCTCCACCCCCTCAGGCTAATGTGGAAAAATTAACTCTGGCCTGGCCAAAACCAGGACAATATCTCACAGCACTGTGACATTTGGCACTGATGGTTTTAACATGTGAAGTATTTTTTTCACATTTTACAGAAACATAAATTTGGTATCGCTCCTCCTATCACAGAAACCAACTGCATAGAAATTAAATGCTTTTATTTTTGTCATGCCATCTTAACAGCATTTTACTATTCTGTTTTTCTTAATTAATTCATAGTTAGAGCTTGAAAGTGTGGGAAGAAATATTGGAAATATACGAAGTAAATCTCTCTTCCAACATTATTTAGCTGTGGCTTTGCTGGGAGTTCAGAGAGACTGGCAAGGCTTTTGTCCCCTCACTTTTACACATTTGGATAGTACGAACCTTCTGTTTCTGTCTGTGGTGACACAGATTTGAGCTACTTTGAAGAGTGCTACCTAAATCTATCTCTCTGTCAGTTTCCCTTCAGTAGTGTTAAAAGAAACCTTTGTAAAAGTGTTTGATATTAAAAAAGACATAAGTGAGCTAGATGAAGTAAACAAAATTATTATGCGATACTTAATGAATATTATTTGATATTTAAACATGAAAGTTTAGGTAAACTGTGTTGGCCAAGTATTTTGTTCCTAACATGTCTACCTTCTGTATTTCCTACAATCTGGTGTACATATGTGCTTCTGTAGTTATGGTTGTAGTGACATGTTGCCGTGATATTACGCCTGTTAACAAGTTGTTGTGTCAGTTTTGCATGACACACATGACAGCAAATGAATGGATAGATGAACAGTCTGCCTAAGCCTACTTGCACCAGCTTTCCAGTGGGAAGTCCCTTCTGTTTGGTACTAATGCCACAGTGATGTACCGTGGTTTTGATTGAGGCTGTGAATATTCATGTGATATTATGTATTTGTACTTCAGAAAGTGCTGAACTCATGGACTATGAGGATTACAGGTGACTACACTTTATTTCTTTGGGAAATCTGAGAAATCTATTAAGAGACAGAGCAAAATATGTGATACATTCATAGAAATTCTGCAGAGTATGGCCAACTTAAGCGATGGCTTAAAAAACAAACAAACAAAACTGAAGTGCATTCAGGAGTTACACACTCACCCTAAAAACTAAGTATAGACTTCCTTCAGGCTGCTTTTTGATATTTAATACTTTTTAATGAGATGCTTAAATTAGTGGGTTTTCATTATTCCCAAAGCACACACATTTTTCAATACATCAATAGGAAATAAGTTACTAAAAAGTAATTTATTTTAAGAAAACAACATAAAAGAGTACAGTACAAATGTCTTGCAGTCTATACATTCCAACACACATAGTCAATGATGACTGTAGTGGCAGGTCTAACTCTAAGGTACACATAGCCAGCTCCTTCTTAGAAAAAAAGAGCTAAGACAAACATGGCTATGTCAGAACTCATTCTCACAGTAAAGTACAGGTAAACTTTTCCATCTCAGCAGGAAAATACCTGTGTAGGGTCAGTTTCTGTGGCATCATGGAGTTTCCCGCCTCCCAGCTGGTAATTTCAGAGGACAAAAGAGCATGTTTACTCAAGAGAAGCCTCTCTGCTCACCAAAGGCAAGCCACTATAAAATAAACAACTTTCTAACCTCTTTTTTTTTTCCCTGTGGTTTAGGGTTTGGTGGGTTTTTGTTTGTTTCTGTGTGTTTCTGGTTTGGTTTGGGGTTTTATGGGAGGGAAGATTTCTTCACTGTCCAAATCCCAAAAATTCACACATACTTTTCATGTTTTAGATAGAGCTTCTCTTGTCTGTAACAGTCTTGAGTACTAGCTCTGCTTTTTTTTTTTTTTTTNTTTAACTGCATATTAATACATCTTCCTGGACAACTGACAGGGTAGCTGCCTCTGCTATCTATGATGAATAAGACCTGAAAACCCAGATCTAGCCAAAGAGGAAGGAAATGCTGGCCATGAGCTGCGTGCTCTTCTCCCACATACTATGTGTTATTTGTGTATTGATCATCTTTTCCTCCCCCTTCTATTTCATTAGCCTTCGTATCTCCTTATGTCTCCTGACTTCACTGCTGTCTTTGCTTTCATCATGGAGCCTGTTTTGCACATCAGCTTTGTAGCCTGACCTTCAGCTTTACCTCTGACCACAGCTCCTGCACAAATTCTTGGAAAGGTGCAAATTTCTCCAGTTCTTTACCTACTGTTTCTGGAGATCTCTTGTCCTACTGAGCATGTCACTTGTCACTGGCTATGTCTGCCCATATCAAAATAAATATTTCCCTTCAACAGCAAGCAGGTAATAGTGTTATATTTTCCATGTTGAAAATTAAATGCTGAAAATGCTGTCTGTAGTGAGTGCTCTCACTTGTTCCTTTTTCTTACATAAACTTCCAGCTCAGTGTAGCCAAAGGACTCAACTGCTGGGGCATCAAACACAACGTGAAATTAATTGTGATTTTCAACAGGCCACGGAATTGTCTGAATAAACATGTTTTATAATACACCTCCATATTCATCAAGACAGAGTGGAAGTTCAGATGCCTTTCATCACCACCAAGGATCAAAATCCTAAAATGATAGTAGAGACAGATCCCTTGTTGCTGCAGCAGCTACTACCCTTCATTGGCTTTTCAACTCTTTCACACTCTTTGGTGGGAAAGAGACTAACAGAGTGAGAAAAGAAGGTAGATAAGAGTGGTAATTCTGGCACGAAGTGAGCAAGCAGGCTTTCACTTGGCTGTGAGCGCAGTTTTTGCAGGGTTTCTAGAATAAAATTAGCTTCCAAGAAGTTTTTGACGGCAACCTTCCATGTCAAATGATAGATCCTTTCATTTTACCTTCTTTCTGTTCTCCCTCAATTGTACAAATCCTTGTCCAATAAGCAGTGAATTGTTAAAGCAGCAAATACAGTGAAATACAGTGAATATACTTCTTGTAGCATTTTGTTACAGTAAGTGTAAGAGACCAGAGCCTTATGAATTCTGTCTTCACTGAGTACACCAACCTCTCTTCAAAAGAGCAGAGCAAGTCTATGTCAGAACAATTTCTTGGATCAGAATCACATTTATTCAGCATGAGGCAGACTTGCCTGACTAATGATTTAAACAGCCAGAGCCAGGGTTAGGCTGATTCTTTCTTTCTTTCTTAACTGGAATAGATAAAATTTGTGTCTTGTAAATGCTCAAGTTGCTCTCTCAAACAGAAGACTAATAAACCCAAAGAAGTCCTATGATTTATTAGTAGAGTCTAACTAAGGCAATTTAGTGCTGAGAATGGAGTGAAGCCTGAAAAGTAAAAGTCTTCCTCTTCTAGGCATCTTACGTAATGCAACCATGTACATGAAGAGGAAGTAAAAATTCACACTACTGGCAATCTCATACACCGTCTATGTGTCATTGTTGACATTCCCACAGAAACAATTTTGCCAGCATGGGTGTGTTAGCTGTAAGGAAATAAAATTTGGATTTGCTATTCTGGTTATTGCAAACAGAGATCTTTACTGTTGGAAGCCAGCCTCTTAAATATCCACCATTTGAATCAGCACCTCTTTTCTTTCACAAACCAGACCTTTTTGTGTTCTTCAGCACTCTTATTTGTGATTTTTGGGATATTTTGGGAGCCCTTTTGGAGGATGGCTTCGCCAGCGTTATGCTGAATACAGGCTGCCTCAGAACTGACCTCTTGAAGTTCTGAAAGGAAGAGAGACAATAGGGCATAAAATGGAGGAGGTAGAAAGGGAATAGATATGTATGAGTAAAATGAAAAGAAGTGAAGTGATTTTCTAGAAAATTAACTATACCTGTAGCCTTAGTCAGTCCCTGGTGTCTCATTCTCCCAGTAATGCAAATATGTATCTTTTTGTTCTGTTGAGTCAATGTAATTATGTACGCCTGCTTCCCAGTCTGTCTTAATTTATTCCCAACCATTTCTTTTCAGATGGAACTTCCCACAGTCAAATGGTCCATAACTTTAAAATTTTCACTCTGGTTTCATTCAAAACTATCATCAGTTCATTTCTGATTGCTCCAAAGCCTCAAATAATCCTTTAGCACAGAGCCAATGTAAACTTTTTAAGCAAAGTAACTGGAAAAAAAAAATCAATTTGTCAATTTGTCTAAAACTGCTTTTTCATTCTTATGCTCCAGAGAAATTCCTGCAGAAGATACTATATTATAATTTTAATAATTACTGCATCATTTTAGTCTACAAGCTTGCTTTGGTTGCCACATTAATTACCAGATAGCTATAAATTAGGAAAAAATTGCTTCTAAAAGCATTTACCATTTCAGCAAACACTTCATGATGTTATCAGCACTGCAATTTTATACCCTCAATAACTGGAATTATATGCTATTTTATGTCACAAAATTATGCCAGTATTCAGGTAAACTGTGTCCTGGATTTTTATGGCATTTTTATTATATTGATTTCCAAAATATATTTAGGCATTTGCAAATCCAAACATCATTTTTAGTGTCTCAGATTTTTGAAAAAATAGTTGAACTATTGACCCAAGAAACAAACCACAGAATAAATTTGTCAGATTTCATGAGACAACTCAGATATTAACTTGCAGGGAAACAGCAGAGTACTTAGAAAGATAAATTAGTTATTTAATTGTAATTTCTTTAGTCATAAAATAATGCAAATTTTTTATATTAAAGAAATGGTGGTTCTTCTCTTTCTTTATATTATCATGTCCATTACAATGTCTCTGAATACAGTCTAAGAGTTACTTTTAGAACATAAATGTCGCTCATTCTATTACTAGGGACTAAAAGGTATCCAAGCAATTAGATCAATGTGCTTGTATGTGCTAAAACAAGTTAATCTTTAGAAAGTGAAGCTATTTCTTATCCCATGGCCAGACATTCTCTTTACTGACTCAAAAATTAGAAGAGCCATTAAGTAAGAAAAAGATATATAAATAGGCATTTTTTAACTGATAAAATGGGACAAGGTGATCTGTTATAAATAAAAGGCATCAATACTGTTATGTTCCTGTCATCTGGCTTTCCTGATAGGCTACTTTCAGCCTTTATTTCATTAATTTTTTATCAGTATAAATATATTTTTAAAAATTGTGATGTGGAGCTGTGCCTTTTTATTTATAGTAAAGACTGTTCTCTTAATTACATTGTTAAATATAGCTTCATGAATGGACAGGAGCACAGAATATAACACAGTGCAGTCTGGGTTAGGGTCATCAACAGATTATCTCCAGATGATCTGGATTACATGATTACCCCTGTGAAATGTAGGTGTGTTACAAATTGAAAATTAATCAGATTTTACAAAAACTATTATTAAGTCAAGGTAACAACTGTTGGCCTACATGTATTTAAGTCATGATGCATTTTAGGGTGGATTTGATCAATAATACAGTGAAGCACAAAAAGAAAGCTCAAATTTTAAAAAGGTCTTGCACTGACTGTACTGAGTAGTCTTAGTATAGGGGTTGTGCTATTGCTACCCTTTCCATTTCCAAGTGAATTTCAAATATGTCTTTATCTTGACCATTTTTCCCTCCTAAAACGTTCTTCCAACACTTTTAACGAAGCCAACTTCCTTTTTTCTTGCCAAGTTGGAGATTTGTTTCTCCTTGGTATATAGTGCAGGAAAAGGCTTAGGCATTTCCCCAGCTACGTGAAATTCAGCGTAATGGGTCAAAAATGTTGTGAAGGGAAAGAACTCCTTTGGAGTTCTTCTTGTAAACCAAAATGCCCCTTCCATAAGATCTTATGCTGTGACCAGAAGAAGCAAGTCCATTCCAAGGGATTCTCCAAGAAGACTGGCACATAAAATAACACTGCTCACCAGCAGCTGAGTGCAAAACTCACTGATCCCTCTGCATTTCTTGGGAAGAAATTACTTGATGAAACTGCGGTGAAGACAGAGTTCTGCACCGTGCCCATATCTTAACATTTATACACACAGACGCTGAAACCCTTTCTGCACCTATCGTGTAATGGAAGTTACCTTTTAAATAAGGGACTGGAAAATAAATCAAAACACACCTTCAAGATTAAGTATAAAATTTCCTTGCACTCTTCACTAGGAAACAATCCATGTTACGACAGTATTGCTAACATCACTTCTTTAAATAGGATATGTACTGGAAAATATATGCACAGAAATGGTTAGTGCTATTCTGACTGTGCACTGTGGGACCTCAGCCCACTAAAGGAACTACATGAAAACACTGACTTAGATATGAAGGTCAAATTTAGTTCAGTCAAATTTACAGTAAAAAAAAAGTGAAATCAATGGAACCACTCAGAAGAGATAGTTGAATGACATGAAAATATATGAAAATAATATCTTTCTGTTCTTAATCATTAAATACTCCATGTGAAAGGAATTGTATTTCTCCTGCCCAAATAACTGGGCCCAAAGTCTGTGGGTTAGCAAGGTTAATAGAGAAACACATACATGGATCATGATGAAGTCAACTTGAAAGTTTTTCTGAACATGCTTAAAAACTACTTGCTATGTGTGATTTAGGATTTCATTATTTGTAATGCAATCTAATTACTATTTGCACATCTACCACTGAAGATTCTCTTTAATATTTGTTTTAATTTGCATGCTATCTGTGTTTTCGGCAAAATAATTTTGACGTCCTCAGATGTTATCTTTAGGAAGTACTTTGTCAACAGCTGTCAGAGCAACCTCAGAAGTCCTGGGGGAGACCAAGGGGGTCACAGGTGATTCAGGATTTGCTCCCATAATAGCCTGTTAACAGCAGTCATGAATTTCTGAATTATTTGTCCATTATGACCAGGCCCAAAAACCAAAGATTTTTGGCTCATAGCCTTGCAAAAATCAGGCTGCAATTCTCTAGCTGCTTAAGCTTGAAAGTCTAGATTTTAGTAAGGTAAGAGCCTTCAATCTGCAGTGTATACTACCAGCTGTTAGACACTACTATGGAATTTGAGAATGCCAGCACACCAATGGATATATGCAGAATCTTTCATGCTTGCCCTTGTGCATAAAAAGCTTAATGGCCTGGACTTCACTGCCATATATTTGTATTTCAGCTTTTATAGGGAGAAAGGCAGTCATATATTTCACCACTGTGATATATTAGTAACTGGAAATAGAACATCATTGTTATATAACAATTTCTATTTTATCTTACTTCATTATTTTCATGATTAGAATTTTTATTAAAAGGAAAACTCTTGGTAGACTACCGCTGTGATATTTTAATTGCTACTCTGGGTAGGATTACTGATACCATTTCATGGCACCAGCATACATGTCTACAGGATTTATTACTCAGCTCATGTCTGCTCTTTTATGGATTTCATCCAAGAGATGCTTGAATACCAAGCTCTTGAAATGTCTCCCTTGTGGTGATTCAACTGCACTGAGCTGCATCAGCAAATAGCATTGACACGAAGGCAGCTACTGTTACATTCCAGCATAGTTTGATTTAGAGCAGAATTTTTTTAGATGTATTCCACTGTAACCCTTTTCTACCCATTACTTAATGCAAGCCAAGTCAAAATACCAGTTTAATGGTATTAAAAAGAGTCTGGTATTCCTCTGAAATTTTATCTTGCAAATATGAAAAAAAAGCACCACATGTATGATTAATCATGTGAAGAATAATCAAAATGCACTATATTTTTTTCAAGTCATGCTTAAGTACGTAAAGAAAAATGGTTTAAGAAATCTCTAAACAACTAGCATTTTTGTTTACGTATTCTGTTTCAATGATGAACTGAGTATATCAAATAACATTCAGGAAGCCTTCTGTATGCATAGAAGTACTTGTGAGTGAAAATTTGGGCGTGGAATCATTGACAGATCATTAAATATTTGGCTCTAAGCTTTACACTGGTAAACATGCAGTGAATATAAAGCAGGTTAAAGGAAGAGGTCAGTGTATTGCTAGTTCACTAATCAGCCGCTGGCCTCTTACCAGAAACAGCACGTAAATCTCATTAAACTGCTCTTTATCTAAGTGGGGGAAGAATGTATTTCAGCTGCCTTCATTGAAGGACAAATGGCATACAAGTGCTAAGACTCTTACTGCTCTCAGTGGTAGAGGCAAAGAACAAAAACAAACACAAATAGCATCTGCCAGGTGTTATATTGTAATTGTTAAACAATGGAAAACACTGGAACAAGAAAAGACAGTGGCTGAAACCTGGTGACAGGTATGAATGAAGCATTCTGAGTTTTGTGGTTTTAAAGTGCAAGTCTCTGTTCTGGTAGACTAAAGTCAGTTTCACCATGGCACAAGTTTCCAAAGCGCTGTATGAACTTCAAAGCAACACGAAATTCTGCATGTGAATAATAATTCACTTATGGATTTTGTTCTGGGAAATTATTAACTGTGCTGAAATCATTAACTGTGCTGAACTGCAAAACTGATGAACTAGAGGTGGGGTATTACTTGGAAACTACCTCTAATTATGTACTACATGTTAAATAGTGAAGTAAATCCTGTTTATGGTTGATTTTAGAAAAATTACTATCATTACATTGTCCCTGAGAAAAGCACAGGAATAACAAAAAGAATGTCTTAAACGCCAGAAAAAAAAAAAAGGTAGTTTTCTACAAGCAAGTCTCTTAAAAAAAACCACCCAAAACAATACAAGAATGTGGTTTCTTTTGTAAAGACCTTGCTTAAGGAAGGCTAATGATATCCTGGGCGGTATTATAAGTATCGCCAGCAGGTCAAGGGAGGTGATCTTTCTGCTTTCCTCAGCACTGGTGAGGCTGCATCTGGAGTGCTGTTTCCAGTTCTGAATAGTGCATTGCAGGGAGGATGTGATCATGCTGCAGAGAGCCAGAGAAGGGATGTGAAAATGATGAGGGGAGAAGAGAATGCTCAAGGGGAGTATCATCAATGTGTTCATGAAGGAAGGGTGCACAGAAGAGGTGTCCAGGCCCCTTCCAATGGTGCCCAGTGACAGGACCAGAGGCAGAACCAGAGAAGATTCCTTGTGAATGTAAGGAACAATTCTTTTTACTGTGAGAAATACTGAGCACTGGCACAGGTAGCCCAGAGAAGTAGTGGAATCTCCATCCTTGGAGATTGTCAAAAGCCATCTGGACGTGGTCCCAGGGAATTAGGTCTAGATGACCCGGCTTGAGCACAGAGGTTGGATCAGACGACTTCCAGAACTACCTTCCAACATCAACTATTCTATGTATGAAATACATTAGGATTTGAAAAATATCTCCAAAAGAAAATAAAGCCATTTCTGAAGTTTATATGGAATCAGGTGCTGTTATGTATTCAGAAATGAGATTTTTCTCACCTAGAACTGCCATAGCCATATGCTTCTTCTCTTGACAGCAAATTATTTACATCATCATTCCAAAATTAAGCATACCAAGGGAATGAACGAAACATATTAAATTGACTTATTGTAACTAAACACATTTCTGGTTCATAACTCTTTTTTCTAATTGGTATTTTGAGGGGTTTTTTTATTAGTTCTCAGAAAGGATGTAGCACAAAGTTACAAACATGGGAAATCAGTCTTGAAGAATTATATCTATGAAGAAAATAATTAGCATAGGTTTTAAAGAAAGAAAAAGAAACCATTCTCCAACTGGGCAGTAACACAAGTCTTGTGAGAAGAAACGTCAGTAACAATTTCATTTTTAATTGCTAGGGAAGTGAATATATTTATATTTCATGAATATAAATTCTATTTAAAGATGACAGGCAGAAAGGATGCTTACCTCCCTGTGCAGAGGAACAAATAGGTTCACTAGTATGCAGTATTTCCTACAGAGTAAGCAAAGTGCCTGTTGAGCTCTGCTGCAAGCTGCTGTCTAGGGAAATGATTTCCAACCTGAAACTATTGATGATCCATGTGGTCGTGATAAGTGGACACAGACATATAGGGAACAATATAAGCCAGAAAAAACAAAGATGTGGCATTTAAAAATGTAATGTTAAAGTGTGCAAAAAAAGGAAAAAAGACCACAAGAAAATTAGAGGGCTGGCAGAAGTCAGTTAAAGTCTGCACGAAAGAGTTTGCAGTAATGCCAGGAAATCGATAAGAGTCTAAGGTCTGCAAAATTATTACAAGCTCCCCTTATGAGAATAGGATCTACATATAAACTAAATTCACAATCTGAATATGACAAAGGATGAGACACTTAAAGAATTTCTTAAGACACTTAAAGAATTTTCTTAAAGAATGGAGAACTGCTTGGGACTGAAAACTACCTTGTTAGTAACTTGGAGAAGAAAAATAGATTTTAACAGCCTAGAAAGATTTCAAACTAGAAATGTCAGTGTCTAAATTTTTAATGCTTATATTGATTTTTTAACAGAAACAAAAATTCCAGATTGTAAATTTTTGCCCATTATGGCTGTTCTTCCTTTCAACAACCAAAATTAGAAAATAGTACTGGATGAAGACCGTGGAAGCCTTTTACTGTAGACCAGTGAAAGAGAGCCACAGACATTGCATAAAAATAGATTAAGCGTATAGACTTTCTCTTTGTAAATGAAAACATTATCTATTAACAGTGCTATGAAGATTGAAAGATCCAGACAGCTGACTTTCATCCCTGATGGGGCACATTCCTTTCCTGAGCTCTCGCATCTCCAAGGGAAGTGTGCCTGGTGCAGAATGAAATACCACTCAGAGAGCCTTTGTGTGTCTTCCTGGAAGTATCCTTTCCAAAGTCCAGGCTCTCAGAGGCATTGGAAAGGCATGTGGGAGAGGACCACAGCTGCTATGTCCTCCTCACTCCTCTACCTTTGAGATGGAGGTGAAAACCAGCATATTACATGCCCGAAGGTATGCAAAGGGAATAAAAGGCTATGGGGTAACCTCCACCCCTCCTTTTATATCTGCAATATGACCAGGCACAATTTGCTCACAAATAGTGAAATTATCATTGCTTTCAAACTTCAACAGTGAATTCAAGGAAGCTTGTGCAATAAATGCCTTCAGTAATCTCTGGAATGATTCTGGACAGCCGTCAAAATGCCTCTGGAAATCATGATGAAATACATGTCAAATCAAGAGCTCTGCTGCCATTCAATGGCAATGCCAAACTTAATGCCTCATATATTGTAAATTAACTTAGCTGGGTTAACGTCTGTTAAGAACTATGATTTTTTTTTCAGGCTCATCTCTGATATTTCATAAAAGGATATTTTGCAAGGGAAGTGTCAGTAAACCTACTTCCAAACATGTTTCCTTAGCGAGGATTTTTATAGCTTTTACTGGAATGCTTTCCAGGGATGCTTGTCCTTTGACAAATTTCCAATATTCAAGTAAAGTTAAATCAAATTACTCATTCTTTCTTTTGGAGGCTTAGGGAGAGGGAGAAATTTTTTCTCTCATGCCTAACATGTTCACAATTCTGTCTTTTTTAAAAATCAGATTTGGATTCCTTGTTTCAACAGTCATTTTTACTGGGCAGAAAAGAGAGTGATGCTTTTTAAATTACAGTGATTGTGTCTTGCTAAAGAGATGCTATTAGATTTACCAAAGGTGGTTGCCACAGCAGTACTGTGATAACACAGAGTTCCTTTGGAATTATTTTTCTGAGTTAAACGTAAGCATTTTATTAAATATTTGACCTCATGATTATATCTAGGTGGATATTCCCATGTTTAAAAACTTGATGCCCTTGAGAAATTCAATTCTTTGGCCTTTTGGTCTACACTGGGCACTGAGTAAAATCCTAGTACCACATGAAATGTGGGAATGCTGCCAATGCCTTTGATGAAACCAGAATTAATTAGGGACTATATAATAATTTTGTATTTACTATACAACTTTCCTGACTATCTAGACCCAACCATGACCTGAATGCTGTAATGTATTTTAAATTCCAATTGTGAAACACATGTAATTTCTTCTTTATATTTTTAAGAATAACAAAAAACCCTCAAAAATCTAAACAGAAGAAAAAAAGCCACCTAAGTTTGTTTGTAATACTGAGATGTTTGATAATATAGTTCTTATATTTCTTGAAAGTTACATTTGCGATGTCATAATTTTGGCTTTCAGTACTAAGTTATTTACAACTTGACATGTTGGAATGCAAACAATTGATTTCTCTATTTTTATGTCATCATAGCTAAGTACTTGGGATCATGTATCCTAATGGTTCAGTAACTGTATTTCTTCTTAATACACGTATAAGAGGACACACAAATGACAGCTGTGTCAAACCTGGCACAAATCTAGCTGACCTGTCTACAGATGGAATTTAATAGTTTGGGTTCTTTTCATTCATGAGATGAAGATTCATGTAGCAGAGTTCTGAGAAAGAAATAAAATTATTATGTTACTTGAGAAAAATACTTCAAGCATGTATTTTTATCAGAACATTTAGGGCCACATGTGTCCTTGGGTATCTCTTGCATCCAGAACCTTGAAAATACCCCTGATAACTTTTTTAAGTATTTGGTATTCACTCTTGATCCCAAAGACAGTGCACTCTCTGTGTGTGGGACTACCAGTAATCACACAAACCAATAATCTCTGCAATTTCTAGGGCACTCTTTTCCCAAAATCTTTTTAGCCAAAGACTTTCTTCAAAAAATTAGTGGTATTCCACAGAGTACTCATTCATTATCCCATTCCTGTCACCACCTCTCCTTTTCCCTGTCAGCTGCAGTGCTGGTGCTAAGAGAACTCTCACCCAGTCAGGCTCACCAGGCAGGCAGGCAGGCAGGATCCTGCATCAGCATTACAGACAGGTCTGCCCTGGCTCCCCAGCACACCTGTCCCAGAAGCACAATGCAACAATACCCAGGCTGCTTCTCCAGGCCAAAATAGCTTCGCCAGGTACACTCCATACCACATCATTTAGAAAGTGGTGCTTTCATAGAATCACAGTATCATGGAATGGTTTGGATTGGAAGGGACCTTTAAAAGTCATCTCCCTCCTGCAACGAGCAGGAGGCATCTTCAACTAAGCTTAAGTGAGGTTCCTGTTGTTAGCACAGCCATTATCTTGAATAATTACAGAAATGGACATTAAAATAACCAACCTCTCAAAATCTCATGGAAGATCTCCATTTCCTATACAGTTTTCCATTAAGTTGATGTGGAATTGCAAAAATCAGTAATTTAAAGATTTTTGAATTAGTAGTGTCATGTATCATAATTCTGAACATAACACTTGAATCATCACAAGCATGAACTGAAAACATGAGAAAATCTTACCCTAAAATTTGATCTTACCCAAACAAACAAATAAAACCACTGAAGATTAATAGTCTTGTTGTTGAAGTCTGTTGAAATCAAACTCCTTTCAGGCTTAGGTTCTAACAATTCATAAAAATGTAAATCAAGGAGTAACAAATTCAGTTATAGAACACTGTATCATAAGAAAGAACTAGATAAATTAAAAGGAAAATCAGAGACCTGGAAATTCTTCTCTTCCCTTTCTCTGAGTCCTTTTTATTCCCAGTTTCACTGCTCACAAATCTTTGATATCTACCTGATATCTTCACTAATGAACTCTATTTATTTTCTACAATTTTCTTTTCATCTTTCTCAAGTTAGCCAATCTCTAACCTCTCATAATATTTTCTTTCAATCTCCTCCAGCACAGCTATCTTGGAGATAACCCACATACAGACCTTCACCATTGGCTAATGTAGTCACCAGCACTGCTCCTGAAAAGAGAAAAAGTGGCTTTCAGCACTCTTTTACTGCTGTTGCCTCCACTCCCTGTAAAGACAAAAGTAAGAGGACCATGCCTGTGTCTATACACCACAAAACAAATCTTTGACTGGTAAGCACTTATATCTTTTCTGCTGGTTCTACTACTGTCCCTTTTCCACTCATGGCAAAGGAGTTGGAAAATACTGCAGTCATAGTGACAACAGATTACATTCTTCATGCAGCTCATTCAGCACCTTCAGATATCTCCAAAGATTTCTTCTCAGAATTCCTGCTGTTTCCAGATGGAAAAATTAACTTTATGAAACATGAATCAAACAGGTTTCAGTGTTCCACTGAAAAAACTTCAGTAGCCAACCAAGAATAACACGAGGATTTCAGAAAATGTTCATAAAGAATTTTCTGTAAAAATGGTACCTAGACATAGACAGATGATGAATAGTTTTTTCTGTCTGCAACTGCTACGAGCCTTGGTTTACATATTGATGGCCTGCTTCACGTATTTTTTCCTATTCTTTTATTTAACATACCAGCTTTTAACCTTTCCGACCTTCAGCTAGCCCAATGAAACTATATGCTTAAAGCATATATTTAATTTGTTTTAAAGTTTAAACACATTATAATCAATACAATTTGACATTTATTCCAGAACCTTTATATTTTAAATTCCACTTAAAATGTACTTGGCATGCTATGACTAATCTCAGAGAATTGGCTGGTGTAGATTGCTTTGGGCAATAACAGCTTTAGTTGCTACTGCTAAATTTATCTTCAATTGTGAATCAAAACCTTTAGGAAAGCAGCTTATTCCTTTGTAGTGATAGAAAATAGAAACTAAGTTTAAATAGATCTCAACAGCTAACACTAAACATCATCTTGCCAGAATGCAGTTGAAAAAATATTTTTAGCTAAAAAAAAGTGGATCAAATTCTTACAAGCACTGACACAAACACAACAAATTGATATGAAATTTCTCTTAACAGTGAGTCCCCATATGAATAGAGATAGTTCATGAACTTCACTAAAAAGAAATACTCTTTGGATAGCCAAACAGCAGTGATATTTTCAGACTCTTGCAAACCAGGAAATAGTTAAGTGTGTAACTTTGCACATATTGAAAATCTATTAAAAATTTTGTCCATGAAATTAATTAATCAAGCCTATGAAATCAATTAAGTGATCTGTGTTATTTCTGTCTGACCAGGACACTGGTTAATCATGTATTTCACAGGTACTTACTTTGTTTTCATATATAATGCTTCCAAAACATGTAAACTGCATATTGTTGAACAAATCCTGTTTTATTTTACTCTAGTAATTAACTGTACATGAATATATATATTTACTACTTAAGTCTTCCTTCCTTCCTTCCTTTCTTCCTTCCTTCCTTTTTTCTTCTTATTGCCTTAAAAACAGTGTAATAATTCAAATACTCACATTTACACCTTGTTAATCTTATTTATGGCAGTAGTTATCTGTCAGATTTCTCTTTTTTTTGGCTAGGTTTCTTAATCTCTGTTATTTCTTGTCTAGGGAACACAGTAACTGCTTCTACTCTGACAAATCTTCCAACATTAAGCAAGAATAAATGTCAGAGACTCACAATTTTTGGTTTTTTTCCTGGCTTTGATGATCAACAAAACAGTAATACTAGCATTTAAACATGGTCCAGGTCTATGTAAATTGATATGTATTGGACAGTAACACCTCTTCTGCCTGCTGTTTATCAAAATTGCAAACTCATGCAAATACCAAAACACCTTTACATTAATGTCTAGGTTTTATTCAATTGTAACTTATGCTTACCTATAAACAGAAGACAAAAACTGGAAAAATCACAGGACACATTATCAGCATCTGTAGAGCACCTCAGGTTGTTTCTGATTCCTCTGTACAACAACCCAAAAATTCATTTAAGTCATTCTTTGTAAGCTGGAGGGGAAATTTTCATGGGAACTGCACAGCTTCCTTTATTACTAAGAAAACTGCCCTTGCAGTTTTCAGATGGTGTATCTCCATCCTTTCAGATGATGAATCTCCATGCCTGATCCTGTCAAGAAAAATCAAGTGCTTAAAATCCAAAAAAATGATAACAAATGATAGTGAAAATAACTAAGTCTGCTCCTAAAAAAAAATCTGCAGTCACACAGACAGAATTTCAGCCTCAAATTTAAAAAAAAAATTAAATGTATGTCTGTACAATGCATCATCAGCACAATGTAGACGGGATTAAGCTGGTTTCAAATAAACTTAGGAATTGTTTAGCACAGACCTTTGGCTTTCTCCGTCAAAATTATTGTACTGAGAAAACAGATAAATTAGCTCTGGCTTGCTATGTGCTATCATGACTAGGCTGCATCTGATACCCAGGTACCTCACCATCCCAAAAGACTTCAGTGCCTGTATGTGAACATGGAGACAATGCTTGTTTTTCAATAACCTGTTTCCTTCATGTTTTGTTGATAGAACGTAATCAGCACCTGAAATGGACCACCAGGGAAGGACCTTCCTTTGTATGGAAGATGTCTTTCACAGATGATGTCAAGTGTGCAAGAGTATTTAAACATACTCTGCTGTCATCTATCACAAGAGTAAAATGGATACATAGATTATAGTTTTATTTGCCTTGTTTATGTACAGCAGACTGGTGTATCAGGTCTGAAAGTGTACTTCAATGAAGTCTAGCTAACTGAAAATGTATTGCTTGCTTCTAATATTTCATTTTATTAAAACAAAGAAATCTTCAGAAAGTTGTCAGGAAGTTAGTAATCTGCATTTACCTTAAATCTGGGTAAAGTCAGGCAAAAGTAGGTCTTACCTTTCATTCTTCCATCTCTTGATCTCTTGCCAGCAGAAGGACACAGTGGGCTTGGGTCATTTTAAGTATGTCACCAAAAAAGCAGTTCTGCAATTGGAGATGGTGATGTACAATGGCAGTGCTGTCACACTGGCTTCTTTGTCCCCTTTAGTGGAATACTTGAGTAGTTGACTATGCTGCTTTTGTAGCTTTCTTGTACTATCACCTGGTTTAAAATACCTATATCAGGTACCAGGACATGCATCACAACTTGAGTGTTTGCTGTTCCCCCTCCCATACCCACTAAACCCTGCTATCACGAGCTCCCTCCCACATCTTTGGGCAGATAGCTGGGCCAGAAACAGTACTACAGCTCTCATTTTAAATTATGTGTGTTGGCTGGACCAACCAGTATGTTGTCAGTGACAAACTAGCAGGACATCAAACAGGCAGAAACTATCCCTTCCTTCCACCACTTCCAACATTTCCTCATTAGCCCAGCCCCTCTCCTATACTTAGCTCCCTGCTGTTTGTCACAAGACTTGAACTTCATTATCTTTTGGAGACCCTCACCTGTCAGTCAGATTTGACTGCAGCTGACCAACAGGTTGAAAACTATCAGGAAGAGAATAGCAGAGGATTGGGCAGGCAGGTAGCCCATGATCACACAGAATCTTTTCAGGAGGAAAGCAGGCCAGGACTTTGCCAGCAGATTGCTGGCAAAGGTGGAAGTAAGCTATAGGACATATATCTCTGTACTCAAGAAGGCTGAACTGGAAGATACAGCCCCCATACCTACTTTCCTGTTAGCTGAGAGATTGTATTATGAGATAATGAATATACAGTGATTGTTGCAGGTGTAAGGATTAAGGTATAAATCACAATTCAGTGTATAAGTAAATTACAATCTGCTCAGAACAGTAAAATAATACTTGAGGAAAATAACTGGTATTTAATTTGACTGTGTGGGTAGGAGTTTCAATAGAGGGAAGAAGCCTTTTGAATGTGCACATAACAGATCTTCCCGCATGAGGAGATCTAGACATAGTACTGAAGTATTAGTATTTGCAAGATTACCAGACAAATCCCATGAAAATAAACAAATTGACATAAGTGTTGGAGTAATAGATGATGGATGTATTATGAGTATAAAATTCTGGTGTTCAGACCAGTTGTGTTTTCAAGTTTTCCTCTGCAACAACAATCAGGAAATGTAGTCTGGCACAATGCTAGAGCTGACCTTACGCAGCAACATTTGAGTGCTGACTTAGACAAGTGGCTGGGAGAGCAGCTCCCTTTATGGAAGACACTGTCAAAACCTTTTGGTTGTTGTGAAACATAGTAGTATGTGGGATTGTGGAAGGGTTATGTGTATGCCAAAGAGGCGGACTGAAAGGATTGTTTAAATGAGGACTGAGAGAAGACCATGTGTTTCCAAGACACACAAGGGGACCACAAGCAAAGTTACCAACTGTGTTTGTCTCAAGAATGTGCTTTTCTTAATGGTCTATAAGCTTTAGAAATTGGGCAAAAATATCAGCTTTCATTGTTTAATGAAAAGGTAGCTAGTGCGTACAGTCAAGGAGATAGTATTGCAGCACAGTTAGAGATTCCTACTGTAACATATTGGGATGCCCACAGCTGTGAACGAATGTGCAGTGGTCTTCTTGCCATGACACCTGGTCACATGTCATAGAATTATGGAACACAATGGTTTGGGTTGGAAGTGTGTTCCTCTGGACCTGCTCCAACCGGTCCATGCCTTTCCTGTGGTGAGGACTCCAGAGCTGACTCCAGAGGGGAAGCATCACCTTCCTGAACCTGCTAGCCTCTTGTTTTTTGATGCAGCCCAGTATGCAACTGTCTTTCTGGGCTGCACACGCACATTGCCAGATCATGTCGTGCTTTTCTTACACCAGTACCGCAAGTCCTTCTTCACGGGGCTGCTCGCAATCCATTCACTCCCAGAGAAGTCTGGGAAAACCCTGCGTGTGCACCTGCACTGCCTGCCTATGATGAAATCTAGGGTGCTGTACCTTTGCTGTCTAGCCTTTAGCCTCATTTTTTATTTTCTATGATTTTTGGCACGTGTCAGACACCTCCTGTGGAGCGGCTGCTGCCGGAGGGGTGCGGGCGTGAGAGGGGTGCGGGGAGAGGAGCCCGGCCTGGGGAGCCTGGCGGGGCCCAGGGGGAAGGATTCCTGTGAAGAGCCCGTTCGTGCGGGGGTGCCGGGGCTTGAGGCGCCGGGCGGGGCCGTCCGCCATTTCACCACCGCCT
>VXAZ01001667.1:0-29804 GCA_013399875.1 Gymnorhina tibicen
AAAAACCCCAAACAAAACCAAAATCCCAAACTCCTTAGTTGTTAACAATGTAAAGCCTAAAAGACATGAAAGTGAAGAACCGTCTGTTTGGTACATTTATCTTGGCTATGGCTTTTCACATTTTTCATAGTCATGCAGCTTAACATGGCAAAACACAGCATGCTTTTGGGTAGGACTCACAGCAATTTTCTTGGGTAATTCTTTCCTGCTGGGATATCAGCAGGAAAACCATTTAGCAGGTCATGACAAGAGAGACCAAGAAAGCCTGCATCAGCCACTGCAACATTCAAATGAGTGGAAATAATAAAAAGCACAAGGGTAAATTCTCCGAAGGTATGAAGATTTTCTAGGAGTGATGACACCTAGAGTTTAAGGGCAACACAGCCCGTCTAGCACCTTGTCATAGAATCACAAAATAGTCATGAGAAAAGCTGAGTGAAATGAATGCTGTAGCATCACCATAAATACCACAACCACAAATATTATTTTTCTCAATAGACTTACAGTTATTAAGCAGGAGACTGATAAAATACTTTGGAGAATACATGGGTCATCTTGCTCTGTTACTCTGCCCCTAAAACTGTACAATATTTCTGAGCCAAACTTCGAAGTTCTTAGAGAAAGGTTTGAGTTCCACTGACACCAGTGAGAGCCACTGCTCTCAGAAGTCAACATTTAAGTTGTATATTTCTCCCTGTACTAATCTGCAGCAGTCTCACCTATGACCTGCCAGAGGTCACATGACACTCTGCCAGAGGAAAAACAGTTTCCTGTTAAAAAAAATTTGCAGATAAAAGCAAGACAGAAGTTCAAGGTTTGGCCAAGCCACATTTGCCATTTTCAGGCATAGTAATGAAGAAAGCATAACTGCCAGTATAACTATTCCTAATAGCTTCTGCCTGTATCCTTACGTATTGTGTGCAGCTTTTTCATCAAAAATAATTTCTTCAGTACCCAGCCTGCATTTTGACTAACTGCATGACATGGAATAGGGATTTTAGAAAACTAATAAAATTAAGTTAACTTGGAGGCCACATGAGTCATCCTGTTGTTAGAGGAGAAAATCAGGCAAATAGAATACTGAAATTCAGGGTATTCTTGACTTTACAACAATTCACTCAGTTCTATACAGGATACTTTTTTCAAACCTACAAACTTCAGTCTAAGCTACCGAACAGAGAATTTTTATGAGAGGCACTGTGATGTGTGCAAAGTATTTAAACCAAACAATGAATCTAGGTCTGATGAAAAACAGATCACTTGAGACCTGTAAGATTGTCTTTATTCTACATATAAATGGACCATGTCAATAAGCAATTTTAAGATAAAGTTTTAAAATTCATGTTGCATAGAATATCAGCTTCTTTTAAGAGATCTAATCTTCCCGCTGTTTCTGTTTAGATTGGTGAATCCTTGGTGACTTGTTCAACAAACACAGCATTTTTGTAGAGCAACATGCTGGTTTACACACCTACAGTGACATACTTCTGCAGAATTCTAATATTGTTATTAAATCTTGGTAAACCCAAATAATTTCAGCCCAAATTTGATCTCAGTTAAAAAAAAACAAACACCAAGGCCAGCTCTTGATTTAAGGCCACTTGAGTGAGTGCTTTTCCTCTAGAAATCAACTCACCACAACATATGTATTTTCAAGGATACAGATTATACCACTGATACTAAACTAGATCTTCAGATTTTCAGAGCAAAACCCTTCTCATTTTCTCCCACTGAACCAGAGAATCACTCCCGCAGCAACAGCATAAATTTTCTACTGAGATGATGCATCTAGAAATAGACTCTGCCAAAGGCTGCAAATGAGAAGAGAAAAGCAGAATGAAGGTATGACAGCCAGACTAGCAACACAGAACAGAGACAAAGAGCACTTTTTAAACATCCTATGTTCAACGTGTTCCTGTGACAAATTAGAGGCAGGCAAGCAGAAGGCTGAATGCCTTGTCCCACTCACATCAGTGGGATTGGTTGCCATGGACTTACGCCGAAGTGACATGTGTAGATGGTGTACACCTAGGCCATGCACAGACTCACAAACACAGGCACATGCGACCAGCTCTTGTAAACAAGCTTATCTGCGTTCAGCCCGGCCAGAGCAGCACAGGAGGCTGTGCTGATCTGCTCAAACAACAAGAACTGGTTTCTGGTGAATTTGGCCCATGACCTGATATATGGGACTCTGGAAATGCACTCTGGGCTCTCAGATCCCCTCCCATGTGGTCACAGGTAATTTTGTCATGAACTATTCTTCCCAGAAATATGTCTTTAAAGCCTTTAGCGCAGAAGTAGGCAATCAGGTACTTCAGTTCCTCCTGGCTGATTACAGCTATCTAATCAGCAGGTACCACACCAAGAATAGGGCAGGTTCTCCTCTTTTCAGCTCCAGCTCACTTACACTGCATTCTCATCCTGGAAAAGAGGCTCTTATTCTAGATCTAGCATCTTTATTAAGCAAGGCATTAAAAATGGGCTTCAATTAATGTCATAGATTTTAGTGGAAATTAAGCCCACATGTACATCTTGCTAAACCAAGTAAAAGTCTAAGTGGATTGGGGAATACAAGCTTAGGTTGTAGCCCCCATTAGCAAAAATTTTAAATTTTGAAGAAACAACCTTAGTTCCATGCCACTGGACCATCTAAACTTTCCTGCCAACTTCTTAAAAAATGCAGATTGTTTAAAATTGCAGCTACACAAACTGCAAACTTTTCTCATAGACTACAGAAAGTGTCATCCCCAACGAGCATGGTTTGGTTCTTAGGTTAAAAGAAATGGCAAAGGATAAGATACACGCATATGTTTTAAAAAAGCTCCAGAGCCAAGAAAAGAAGAAGGCCGTCTGCCTAAGTCATCTGTAGGTACTACAATTTTCTGCCACCATCATGTTTGCATACTGAATTCTTTTTAAATGCTGATTTTAAACTGAAAGTACTGTCAACCCTTAAACAGGATTGCAGCAGCAAGAGCTCATACAAATTTCAGAGAAGAAAGACTCCAGAGACTGGCTCTGCAACTTATGGTACGTTTGCTAGGGAGATGTTCCCCATGACAAGAATTAATTACTTCATAGTAGTCTAATGTGTTAAAATGATCTATGAACTATCAGCATAGTTCACACACTTGGAAGTAAAGGGAGGTTTGATTTTTCCATGAAAAGAATAACCAGGTGGCAAATAAAAAGCTGCTTCTAGAGCTGAATCATTTGTATTACTATTGAAAATAAGGATCCCCCTGCAACAATGCCAAATTTAGTGTGGTGTATCCAGAACATGCTGACTACATTTTAATTTAGAAGGCTACTTCCCTGCAGAATAAATAGGTACAAATAGGAAATTGGCTGAGGAGGCACAAGGAACAGACCATTGCAAGTGATGGAAAACAACTAACACTGGCAGAGGGAAGGAGAATTTTTTTGGTGGAGGATGGAGAGGCTGTGTATGGACACAGGTGCTGATACTGCTGTGATGATCCATAGGATAGGAGGGAAATATTGACCAGGCATCTCATTTGTGAAACCAAAGAGACACTATTTGGTCAACAGACCAAATTTAAGCTTCTTGGGCATCAGTGGCTCCAGACAACTTCCAGTGGCTGTGACTATGTTCCCCATGCCAAGTCTCCCCCACTTGCTCTCAAATTTCTTACAATATATCCAAAAATTTTATAACCAGAATGCAAACTGGCAGACGAAAGCAGAAGGATACTAAGGAATATATGTGAGTTAAAAATTTATCCTCTAGTGGCATCTCATTTTCTCATTAAATGGTAGGTCAAAACTATCTGTTGCCTTCTGGCAGCATAAGGAGAGTATCACTAGTGAGATGCTAACAACATGTGCTTTCCCTGCCCCCCATCCCCCCATCCACAATTTCCTGATTAAATTATCACATATGTTTTATCATTAAAATATGGAAATCATCACTGAATTTACATTTTTGCATCTCAAGCCTTCTTAACTTCCTGAAAAACTGTTGTACTCACAGTTAGCGCTCACATCATTGCTATTACCAATATAGCACATGCTCCTTCTGTAACAGCATTAGCTAGCATGGAATTTTATTCCCAGCAGGCATCAAATAATTTACCATGTGAAATTACTAAGAAAAATTATTTAAGACCATGAGAGAGCAGAGTTGCTGAAAATATCTCCTAGCCTAAAAAAGATAAAGGCAGGGGACTGTGTGAGTTAACATTGCTGCAAAACTTTGCTGCCTTGCAGTTGGTGAAGTCTCTTCATTTGAAGATACAAAGTAAAATCCTAAAGGTGATGTTCTCCTCCAGTTTAAAAAATGTCCTGGACAGACTTTAATCTGAGAACACATAACAAGTATCAGCTAACATACTGCAGACAGCATATAGAGCATTTATGGTAAAAAAACCCTCGGAAAAGTTAGCACCTTGAATGCAAAATGAAGAAAAAATAATCAACATTTGTTTTATAAATCTGAAGAGCCTTCACTTGCTGAGGTGTGCCCATCTCTCCTCCCTCTGCTATGTCCTATTGTAATGAATGCATTCAGTACCACAGATGAAGTCTGTTGTCCAGGTCCACTAAAGCCTACATCAGATTTCCCTTTTCTTTCTCAGACAGCATCTCATCAATGGTGAAGTCATTAGCTTTTACAAGGAAATCAAATTCCTTCACATAGCTAGAAAGTATAATAAAAATATCATTATTAAAACATGATGATGTTTACTACAGAGGAAGAATGTCTGGACTTTTTCAAGACTAAGTAACTGCTCCTAAACAGACTCCACCAAAATACATTAATTTTGCCCCTGAGGCTCCTCAGGGTTGGAGGTGCTAAAGGTAAGGACACTGCACAGGAACAGAGTGCTGTGAGCAAATATTCAGGAACTTGTTTTATCAAGTCATCACCAAACTCAAGAATACTTGTATCTGCCTCTGAGTCCATTCTGAGTCCATGACCACACTCCTCACACACCTCACTCACAAGGATGGAAAGTGTCCCATTCAATAGAAGGGGCTGACCACCAACACTCCATTGTTATATCTTTGTAGAATTTCAACATTCTTTTATGTTATTCCCACATGCATGGGATAGATGGCAGTCTTTTAACCACCTGCCATCAGAAGATTATTTCCCTGTCCATAATTCAGAAGGCCAAACATGAAAATTGTTCAGGAATCCTAATACGACTAAATTTGACACTTATGATCAAGAGCCGCCAATATAAATTTGCAACAAACATATGCTTGTCTGGTTTGAGTCAGGCCCAGTGATGTTTCCACCAGTTCCTGTAACAGACATTTCTGGGGAACATTTTCCTCTCTGACACACTGGATCTCAAACAATCTAGGTTACTGGGAAAAGAATGAACCTTGGAAGGCATCCAAACTACTCAATCATTCTGACAGTTATGGAAGGCCAGCTGCTGGAGAGGTTTTGCAAGAGCTAAATGTAACTGTTCTAACAAGACACATATAAGCACAGTATGACACTCAGGCACAGAGCAGGCCACAACCTTTATGTGCCTAAGTATTACTCGCATATTGAGAAGGATACTTCCTTCTAGTCAGCCACTTTGTTTTGCTTTTTTTTTTTTTTCCTGAATCCCTTGAATTCCTGGTAACAGTGACACACTGAGCATTGATTCATTGATGAAGGAACTCAGGAATACATTACTGATTTATTTAAGGCACTGAGAGATGGTGACAGATCTGAGAAAAGAACTGATATCTTTCTGCTCTAGTTTTGCATGGAACACAAGAAAACTCTGCTTTTCCTCAAACCCCAGTGTAAACTTCAAGCTTTTACCTTTTTTTCAACTTTGTTCCTTCTTGTAATCCTCCTGGTGTAATTGTCCTTACAGAAGTGGAACTGATCATGGGAATTAGAAAGACTTCAGGCAGCTCAAGCTACTAAACAGATAAATAGATAAGATGAGCAGCCCGAAGAGCCACTGAGAACAAGTACCCTTAATGGGAACAAATACAGGCAAACAATACTCTGTAATTTCCATTAGCTCTGGGTCAGCACAGAATGGAGCATAATAAATGTCACATATAATTTATCAATGCCCAGCATTCACTTTACAGTACTTGAACATTAACATTGACTATGCTTTTTAAAGTTTGTACAGAACCTCAGAGAAGTTACCAAGTCTGCAAATAATGTAAGAGATCCCATTAAATTATATAAAAATTTAAATGTGTGTGCAAAACAGACAACACAATAAACTACTCATATTCTCAGCAATTTTGCTGCCTGTTTAAGTGTTAAACACCAGGTCATGATTTTGCAACAGAGATATTCCACAATGACAATCCAAGGCCAAATGCACTTCACCAGCTGCCAGCTTACCCTATACAATGAGGGAGAGAGAGAGTGCTTTGTTCATGACATCACAAATGAGGCTGTTCATTTACTGCTAATGGATCCATACATTGAAAAGAACATGCAAAAGCACAGTCTCTGCATTTCAGAGGGTCAGCACAACCTGAAGACCTGTCCTCCTGTGCCCAGATCTCTTTAACAAAGAATTTCCAAGGGAGAACAATGTTATTGTGAAATGGTTTCCCTGCAGTGAAATGGAATTGAGATTTTGGAGTTTGACAAGCAAAGGCATATTACTGACAAAAGGCTGATACCCACTGAATAAGCTCTTGTTTTTTTAATCCAGAAGTGGTAATTGTTAGTTCATGAAGTATCTGAAAACAACAATTTAAGTTAGTTACCTTCACTTTTCTATTTGTGATTTTTTTTTCTTTGTTTGTTTGGGGTTTTTATTTTGTTTTATTTGGGTTTTTTAAGATATTCTTAAAAACTGGCATAGGATCCCAGAAGGTTTGCCTGTGTTTTCTTTCCAGATTAATACACTGCTTGCTAACTAAGAGGATGATGCAGCCAGCAACTTAGTTTCTGATGTTTGCAGTTATCCCAAGCTGCCTACAACTCCAGAAGTAATCAGTCTTCATGATTCTTTATGAAAGCATTCAAAACATAAAATAATTGTAAATATTATTTTTAATTTTATGAAAAAGTGTACCTACACTGCTCAGTGTTCATACATACCCATAATCTACTTTGGGTAGAATAGGTAGAAATTTTTCCTTCCCTATACAAGGCCATCTTCAAATGCTTCTGTTTTAATTTTACCCATATTGAAGACCTAGAAAATCAAAAGAAGGGGGCAAGGGAGGAGGGAGCACAGGTTGCATAATGATTAATTTTTTGTTGCTATTTTTCAGTGACGGAGTTAAGGGAAAGAAAGTAGAGTTAGTAAGAAGCCAGCCTCAAACAAGCAAGAGGAGGCAGCTGTAAGCTCTGAAACTTCTTGCCATGGGATACTGCAGATGCCAAAAATGTAGATGTATTCAAAAGAAGCCAGGCAGATTCATGAATGACAAATACACTGTTTGATGTCCCCAAACACCTAGAAACCACCTTTGCCTCCGTTAGTCCATTAATTTCAACTTGGTAAAGCCTGAGAAATTGTTTCAAAGGAGGTAGATGTCCTACTGTGTTTCACTTTTCCTTGTCTTTTTTGGCCACTTCAGTCAGATCTAACAGAGCTACATTTGTTGTTACATAGAAGTCTCACATTTTTTACCTCAGCATAAAGCAAACTTAGAACACCAGGTCAGATGAAAATATGATCTTACTGAAGGGATTTTTCCTATAGGTTATTTTTCTAAATAACTTTTCAATTCAACACAACACAGAGAAACTTCCTCCAAGAAAATTTCCTGCTGTGTGGGGACCTCTGAAGAGTCTGGCAGAAGAGACCAATTCCCACAACCCCCTTTCAGGTGTTTGTACAGGGCTGTAGAGTGACTTCTGTTCCTGTGCCGTGGGGCCCTGATTATTTTCTTTAGAGGCCATGAATCATACCTCTGCGTTCATAGAGTGAAGGGTTGCAGATGTACAGGACAGAGCAACAAAAAGGAGAGAAGGTAGGCAGCAGTCATCTGCCTGACTTTTTGGTGTCCTTGGTTTTCAGGACATTCATTACCTGTGGATCCAGTAGTGCGAGGCAGTATTAGAGAGGCCTAACATTTCACCAGAGTTTCTGTGTTTGCCTGCATTTAATTTCAATCATACATGTACTGGCATCCAAACTCCCTGTCAGAATCCTTTGCAACTCTTAGGCCATAGTGAGTAACAACATGGAGTTCCAAACCTTTGGGCTACAAGATATCTACATAAACAATTTAGTAATTAATTAATTAGTGGTGTAAATGCCTTACTGTGAGTCAAACCCACCAGTCTTCAGCAGTACACACACAGCAGCAGATTTTCTTGGAGGAAAGGATGGGAGGACATGGCCTTAAGCTGTGCACAGGGAAGTTCAGACTCGATATCCGAAGAAAAATTTTCACTGACAGAGTGGTCAGGCATTGAAATAAGTTGCCCAGGGAGTCAGTGGAGTCACCATCTCTGGAAGTGTTCAAGTGTAGAAAGAAGATGGCCAAGGGTCAACCAGACATTCTTTACTGTCACTTTGGCTATCCAGGTACTCATCTTTGTAGGGAGAAAGGAGCAAGATAGAGTACTGTTCTCAATAAGATTATAACTAGATTATCAGTACTCACATGACAACACAATGACTCACATGAGTGAAGTATTTGAGTTCACAGAGCAGTTTCTCATTGGATTTCTGGATAGAATAAAACACAGTGATTGCTACCTCTTCATTTATGAATATGAACACCATTACATGATCCAGTCTTATTGGGAGCCAGACTTGACCATTTAGTATTCTTTTATTTTGCTAGGAAGAAATTGTTTTTGGTTAAGTTACAGTAAAATGCTTAAGCATTTGATTGTGTGGATAACTTACTCTGTGCAATGGTAATTCATCACTCTATTTTCCCTATAAATCTAGGAGTGCTGTTTGGAGCTAACACAGGTGAGCACTGAAGGCTCTTGCTGGAGGTGGAGAAGATAGGTTGAGTCATTACCAACTCCTGAGTAAAATGCTTGAGCAGCAATTGTCACAAAAATACAGCTGGTCATACCATGGAAACTAAAAGATAGTTTTTTTCTTTTGTCCAGCTTACCATGAATGCAGAAACCTTGATTTTCATTACTCTTCTTCTTACAGTTCCAGTTTTCTCAAGACTGTACTGAGTGGTAGGAAAAGGAGCCAAGAGTTAGAATTCCTCTGTACTATTTCTGGTCATTCTACTGACTTGTTAGAGGACAATCAGCAACAACAGATGTATCAAGATTACATGATGAGAAAAGCAAGAGATAACGAGCTAGCACCAAGCTTTTTGGGCCTGGAAACCACAGCCGGGAACTGAAGCTCTGACTAACACTCCTAAAAGACAATATACAGATATTTTTACATGGCACTATGCTAGATGGTCCATTTTCCTACAAGTCACACCATTCTGTTAACACCTACCTATTAATGGTTTGCTGTCAAGTTAATTTATCCAAGTCAAGCACTTTTAGTCTTTGAATCTCCCACTGAGGAAGTGGAAATTATCACCAACATCATAAAATGAGTGGGTGCTTCTTAGACTCAGAATTAGCTCCTCAGAAAGTAGTTGCTAACAAAATAACAATGGAAAAAGAAGCGCCTGCTTTTCAAGTCAGTCTCTAATAGGAAATAGAAGCAGTCTGTAACAAAGGATAATTGTTACAGTTTGAATCCTAAAGTGGAAATTAAAAAGATTAATGGAACAAATAAGATTTTTCCTTTATCTTAGTACAATCTGAGTAACAATCCTGTCATTTTGGTAAGAAACCCTCCCTTTCAGGCAAAGGAGAAAAGCAGAACTAAACAATGTAAAGAGAGAATCTTGTTTAGAACTATGGAACTCAGATAAGAAAATGCTGAATTGACCAAATGTGTCCACAAGATTTGGTTCAGCTCTTTAAACTTCTGTAGATGATATATGGAAGCAGTGGGATGAATACTGCAAGAATAATTTCACGTAAAATGAGAGAGGATTGACAAATGTTGGAAACTTAATGCTAGTAAACTATTTTTCTGGTTTTGGGGGGATAATAGTCATAGTTAAGAAGAAATCTTGTGAGTGTCTTTTGACTGATTGGAAAAGGAGGAAAATGACACAATTCTCTTAATCATGAAACTTTCTATTTTATTGGATTCAAAATAATTTTAAATTGTTTTCATTTGTCTGTTGCTTTTCCAAATATGTTTCCAGTATCTAGTGAGATTAATATTTGTGGGAGGTGAAGTCTGTGGCCATGTAGACTAATTACAACAGAACAACAGAGGCTGGAGCATCATTTGAAACTGCCAGTTGTCCTTTTCTATTTAAAGACAGTGAATTATTTTGTTTAATGTTCTCCAATGCACATAGAAACAGTTCCTTAGCTTTTCTGAATGTAGTTCTCAATCGTGATTAACTAAAATTCAAGAACTTACTTAGCAATCTTGTCTTTGTAAGTTTTAGAAAAGTCTCATTTAAAGCTTTTACCCCAATCTCTTTTCAAAACAACATTGTGGAAAGACAGCAGAAAATTAATTTATGGCCTATTATAAAAAATATTTTTCCTGTTATTACAGCAGGCTGTCTTGTAGCATAGAAGTCTGTTTCTTGTCACTGACTAGAGATTCACTGTAGATATCTCTAATCAACAGGAATCTGCCATTTTAATTGACAGTTCACTTAGGACTGACAGTTATTAAAAGCAGACAGCTAAAACAGCTTAATAGTTACCTAGACCACAGCCTCTCTTTTAGAACTGTAATCAGTATTTTAAAAAGTATTTAAATCAGAATAACAAACAAATCTAGACTAGTGTATAAAGATGAACTTCAGAGAGGCTGTTGTAACCATTCTTTTACTGATGGAACACACTGAGATGGTAAGAATATTCTGCCATCATGGTTTGGGTTTGGTTCCTTCTCCAGCTCAGCTTTCAGCTTAATACTGACACTCCACTCCTGGGCACTAGCCCACACCTTTTGATAGATCAGATAAAATGGGTTTAGATTCACCTTATTATTAGAACATCTTCATCTGATGCCTTAGTCAGTACAGTCTCTGTTTAGGCTGTCTAGGCCTATCAAGGACCTCATGGTGCATACTGAAGTTGAGCAACAACCCACAGGGCCAACTCCTGCCAGTCCCAGAGCTCCATCTGTCTTTCTTAGTCCAGAGACTTAAGTGGAGTTGGGGTCATAAGGGCAGGTTATGTCAAGATTAATGGATCTGTGGCTCCAGGATTTCCTTCTCCAACATATCAAGATGATAAATAAGCTGAGGAATTAGTATCTAAGATGTGCTATGGCTCTGCTTGAAAAAAATTTACCAGATTTTCGAAGCCTCTCCCTAGAGCATGAAAGGAAATGGCATTCAAAGAAGAACAGCACCTCCTCAGTTATGTCAAAATAGTCTGTTTACATATGTATGATATAATCAAGATTTATTCTTTAAACACCAGGTACCGGTCTCAGTTAAAAAGTATTCTCATATGCATGAAGCAGAGGATCTAACATGGTAAGCCTTCATTAGCACATAATGTTTTCAGTATCATTATCCCTTAGGATTAAAATTGGTGTCACTATTTCACTCCTAATATTTCAGTGATTTTTTTTCTTTCATTTTGACAATTTCAGCACTTTCTTTCTTTACAAAGTAGATTAATTAATATTTATAAATTAGGCTTAAAAATTGCCCCAGCTCACAGAAATGGATATTTTCATGAAAAAATAATTAGTACCTTAATCTTCTGTTTGGAAAGACAAATCTGTTCAGGTGTTGACCACATGTAGAAACATTCAGTATATCTCACTAACTGGATTCTGTTGAGAAAATACCAGTACTTTTTTCACATAGTTTTATCAAGTTAGTATTTTGGCAATATCTTTGTATTTATCCACTACATAACTTCTTTCTGTTGCCCTTTAAGATCTTGACACTGCAATCACAATATACAAGCTTGAATTCCAATTTATAAAGAAAACCAAGTCATTTCTCAGAAGGGCAGTATTCCAGATTTGGGCCTTCTGTTTATGAGGAAATAATTCTGTTTAGTCCCCTAAAGAGGGCCAGGATTGCAATTTGCATGGTACCGTGCATGTGATATCCTCAACGTTTAACATTAGCCAGTTGGGGCCACTTTTGGACTCTGTGACTCTGTCTAAGCAGAAGGGCTTTAGGAATAACCTAAGGCATAAAGGTAAGATCTTGCAGTCAGTTCACTGTAAGGGCAAAGAGTGTTTCTACAGCACAGCCACCATGTTCCCACAGCTAAGCAGGGAAGAGGAGAAATGTGAATGTTTGTCTTTACTTACAATGGGCTTTCAGCAATCAGACCCTTGCTTCCCTGCAGGAACACTGGTATTACCTCATTGTCTAAAGTCCTTTCGTGTAAAATGAGGCTCTGCGTTTTTCTCCTCCAAGTAGTTTTCTTGTTGTAACTCCTGTTATATGCAGGAAATATCTCATTAATTACTGAGAGGGATGCTGCAACGGGGACAGCATCTCTAGAGAGGACGTTCTCTCCTGGGTCAAGTACCACTGTACTGGGGCCCATTCTCTTCCTGAGGACAGACAACCTTTCCTACTTCTGATTGCACAGATTCTTTGCATCACTTCATGCATTTTCCTGACTGAGAAATGAGATTTAATCGCAGTAAGCACCCGGCTCCTGAGAAGATACATCACAGTCTGTTTCTTGTACAATTTGCTGTCTCCAAGCCTAAGCACCAGAGTCTTGTTCCAGAAATACATTTCTAGGCACCACCTTCACACTAAGAAAACTGCACTTCGTGTCTCTTTCTCAGCTGGCTATGTGGTTTTGCAGTTTCTTTTAACAGTGTTTCTTGGACCTCTCACCATTCCCAGAGTAAATGCCTTGTACCCCAGGAAAAATCTTTGCTCAGGCACAAATTGTGTTACCAAATGCTTATAAAATAGTCAGGCTGAAGAAGATATTGTAAAAAGAAGAAAGAGCTATAGCTGCAGCAGGAGACATGACACAGTGGTGACATACAAAACTGAAACCTCCATAGATAAAAGGCAAGAACTTATAGAACAGCCAAGTGTGTTGTGGTGCACACACCTACTTTAGAATAATTTTTTATCAGCCATTCACTTGAAATACTTTCAACTCATTTGGCAGTCTAATTCTTCTACGCCTCAGTGCAAATCTCTTGAATGCCATTAGCATTATTCAACATTCTGCATCTAATTTATTGAGCTTCTTTGCTACGGGATATTAAACAAAATAATCATGCATTAGGCATAATTAGAACGTGACTAAATTAATTTCTGTAGTGCTGATTATAATGGATAACTGCAAAAGTAATTCACACCTCTGTGCTGCAGAATCAATATGATGCTTAAGTCAGCTCACAGGATAAAAGGTACATGGCACATAGACTGCCATGAACAAGCACCACAATTCACAAAATATTAACTGAAAGCATGCCTGTTGACTTTCAGAGTAGCAATTTACAGTGTTTCATAATAGACTATGATAATGTAATCACAGGCTGCTGTAATTGCACTGAATTTGATCATTAAATTCATGGCTCTTTCTTTGTGCACCCAACCAGCCATTTCATCTTAGAAGGCAACCACCTTGGGCAAGCATGATTTGCCCTCGTGACTCTCTGCTGGTTGTTCATCATAATCTTTCCCTTTTTGCACTAGAGATGGATTCCAAAAGCACGTGCAGCACGTGCTCCATGACGGTGTTGGAGACTGAGGGAAGCTAGATGAACCAACAGTTCCCCCTATCCTCTACTTCACCTCTCTTAAAAATGGGCACAACAGCCTCAGCCCAGTTGTCAGGGACCTCCTTGATGCCAGTGCTGTGATGGGCAGTAGTAGGCAGTTCTGTTATGTTGGTCAGCATTTGTGCAAAAGCCCTGTGCAGCCCCATGGTTATAAGGTGACTTCAGAGCTCTGCACTCTGAAGTTTCCAACCCCTTTCTCCCCCATCTCTGGCAACTCCTTTCCCTCAGAGAGGGTGCTGGTACACACTGAAAACGGAAGCAGGCTTTGCCTGTGGAGACTGAAGCAAAAAATAAAAAAGTATCAAGTATTTCTGCCCTTTCCATATGCACCAGTGGGTTGTCATCCTCACCCACCAACACAAAGGGAGCTGCAGGGATTTCTGTACAGATGGTGCTGTTTACTCTAGCACCATGAATAAACCATCTCAATTAAGCACTGATGTAAGCACTGCTTAAATAGCTTACATTTGTCTTGATTCTGTTGAAATGTAATTCTTCAAAGAGAACTGGGCAGTCATCCCTCACCCTTTCATCAACTCAAAGCAATGGGCAAACACAAAGGTTAATCACAAATGTGAAGAACAACCAGCTGCACAACCCTGTGGGATCAAACCTGATGTTCAACAAGATATGCAACCTGACACACTCTGGAAACACATTCACCTGGGCTTTAACCTTTGCTCCACAGGACAGAAGGGACATGTTGCTTTACAACAGGCTGGTGACTTTTCAGTTCCAGCCATGCCAAACAGATGGAACATTTCCAGAGCAGCAGGAACATCACTGGTTGTAAGAAAATAATGTCATGACTACGTTTTTTTTAGTGAGCTATACTTACAAAATGCTTTTGAGGCATGTGAGTCTGAAAAACCCTCAAGAAGTGTTTGGAGTGCTAATGGATGGGATGAGTTGCTAAATTCATGTCTCATTCTGAGACCAACATTGGGCAACTCGAGAGACAGTAAGTGATAGATCTTCAGCTGTGTAGCTGTAAGGCAACTATCAGCTTGGCTACAGGCTAACATAGGGTGAGGGAATTCTCTGGACCTAAGTTAAGTAGGTAAATTTTATTTCCATAGCCTCTACAGAAACAGCAGCTGAGTAAGGATTCTACAAGTATTTTATTCTACCTTATTCTGACTTATTCTATGAATGATTTCAGCTAACTGCAAATCACCAAGGTGGTCTGATCCTTCAGGGTGAGCACCCTTAACCCTGTCATAATCTAACACTCATAGAGCCAGCACATCTTTTAACACACTGGATAGTCAGGGAAGCAGTATGTAACTCCACTTAGCCACATGAACTGTGTCACAAACCAGCAGTGCATACATCAGTGGAGGAAAGTAGTTTTTCAGAGACTGCTACTAAACAAGCAAAACTCTGTGATGTGCAACAAGCATCAGAGAGCTCAAATAATCCTTCTGGGGAACACAGAATCATAGAATAGAACACATAACAGCCAGGGTAGAAAAATCTTAGTTATTTTATCTTTCATTTTTCTTTCCTCAATTCACCACTGCTTCACAAAAAGAAAAACACAGGTGTTAAGGACATTTAACGACAGCATTTTGGTCTCCTCTAACACATACCGTAAACACATCAAAAAATAAAGGATGCCAGTCTTTGCACTGGCATCAATTAAGACACTGATTGGATTCCTCATCTCTAAAAAGGTAAATTATTTTTATTAAAAGATAATTTTTCATAAAACAAGTAATTCTTAAGATACAAATGGTGATGTGCTGAGAAGATTAACATACCATGCTCAGGAAATATCAGCTGATGCCAACAGACAAGAGAAACTACTTATATATTAGTGGTCTTTAAACAATGCTAAACTCCTTCAACAGAGATCATGAACAGATTTCAAATATGCCAACAAATACCCTGCCTTTTCTAATTCACAGAATGCAAATATCTTCCAGTTTCCTTACTCTGGGACTACAACACTTGCAGTATGACAATTGGCACAGATATGAGATCTTTCTAACTTTTTTTTTGAAGAAGTAAGAGTTAAATTTGAAATAATTTCAATAACTCCAATAAGAGGTTGGAGTGCTTCAAGTCAGAGGTCTATGCTGGCTACTGAACAATGTATCCAATGTAAACATTTGCATCCCTTTACTCTCTCTTCATGTTTGCATGCATCGCCTCATAATACCTCTATTTTTACCTGAATGAGAAAGGAAAGCAAAGACTGCTAAGATTGAAGGTTTCTTATAGTTCAGAGAACTGTAAGAGAAGAGCAAAATTCACTGTGAAGAGTCTGAATCCACTCAATAGCAAATTCAGGTAGCAAGGTCCAATTAGCTGGCTTAGAGCCAAAATAATCATGAGTACCAAATCTGTTTGGAAAAAATAACAGTCAAATGAAAATAGTGGAAGTACTGAGATCTAACTTGACAGGACTGCTGTGTGCAGGAGCCGCTAAGAGCAGCAGCTGCACTCAGGAGCCAAAAGAGCTGAGAAAATCATGGTGAAAAGGAAGCACAGGAACAGAGGCAGGCACAGGCTTGAGAGGAAGCTGAAAGGAGTGCTGCGACACACAATAACATGGAGAATTTTAACAGCAAGCTGCTACTCAGAGCTAGCTTAAGATGAGTTTAGCATTGTGTAAGAACGGTAAAATCCTCAGGAGCTGCCCTGCTTGCAAAAAAACCCTAGAGTTAACAGCTATAACCCTTAATCCACCTAGAAATTTTTCCACATCTTATTGCATATGCCATTACAAAAGCACCAGGCTAAAGTGAGTTCTAATAGGCAACACAAAGCCCAGATCATCAAATTCAGTTGTCATGGGTATTACCTCTTGTAATCAACAATTTTTGACTAATATCACGAAATACTGTCCTTGATGTCTCAGGCAAAAGAATAATACAGGATATAGCAGGTGAAATTACTTTCATCCACTAGCAGGAGGAAATTATTTTTTATTTCTGAAGAAGTTTTTCATTAATGGCAAAAAGTTGCTCATCATTTCGATGTGGGGTAAAAAGGCCAAAATAAAAGACCAAGAACAAGAAGCAATCAGAACCATTAGTGGAAGACTCTACAGCTACAATAATAGTAAAACACCCCTGAAATAGCAGTGACGAGTAGCAGAGTTGAGAAAAGACAAAAGAATAAAGGAGGTGAGATATCACTCACATCTAAATACTACTTTCTGAAGGAAGCTATTGAAGTGTACCAGGTGGACTTAAAACACATCTGTGTATGATATAAGAAACTGCATGAAACACATTTAATGAGGTCATACAGACTGCAAATATTATGTCAACTGTGTTATACGTACATCATTTACAAAAACTACTCTGATGTTTCTGTTCTAAGAATAGCCTGTTTGGCAGAGTATGTCTTTTTACTTACGATTACATCAAGCAGACCATGAACACAGAAGCAGAAAAAAATAACCCCTACTCTAAAATCCTTACAGGCTTTGTAGACAAATCTTGTACATATAGATTTAAATATGTGTGCCCAGAAAGGATACTTGGATGTCAGTGAAAAAACAGGTACGTGCACTCAGCAAAATGAAGTATGTCCTTCATGAGTAGAAACCCCTTCACCACTGCTCTGCGGCAGAGTCTGCGAAGCATGAGGACTAGAGCACAACTGATATTTCTCACATTCAAGGAGGGGCACACAACTTCAGAAGATAGCAGGTCTGGAGTATATAAACAGAAATACATTATTCCTGTTAATTAAATTGTAGGCCCCATTACTACAGGATGTTGTGAAGGATAAATGGGTTCTAAAAGAGATTAGATGAACTCATGGAGAACAAAAGGTCTGTCCCAGAACATTAAACACAACTGTCAGGCTACAGCTGGGCCACAGAGTATCTAATTGCTGTCTGCTGAAAGGTGCTGTGATGTGATTGAGAAAGGATCACTTTATACATGACCAGGCTGCTATACTACATCTCTTCCTTCCTGTAGCTGGAGACAGAATACTGGGCTTGACAGACCCTTACTCTGACCAAAGATGGAAGTTCTTTATCCACTCTTCCTTCTTCCACTGAGGCAGGTCTGCAAATACTGCCTTATTAACCTTTGAACATTTTGTCTTTATTCAAAAAATGATTCTGTAAGATCTTCTAAAGAAGTTAACAGTAAGGCCTGCAAGCTGAGAGGTTCATTATATATTACACTGACATTTAAAGGATTATGGACTGCTTCAGATCAATCCAATAAACTGGGAGCAATGGGTTCTTGAGAACTGTATCACCAGAAACTAGTAATTCTGTGGTACAAAGGATTGTCTTAAATCTCAGTAGCAAACTTCATAAGAAACCTCAGGTATACATGATGGCTTTAGACTCAAGGACAGTAGGTTCAGATTGGATATTAACAAGAAATTCTTCCCTGTGAGGATGGTGAGACACCAGGACAGGTTACCCAGAGAAGCTGTGGATGCCCCATCCCTGAAGTGTCCAAGGTCAGGTTGGAAGGGGCCCTGAGCAACCTGGGATAGTGAAAGGTGTTCCTGGCCATGGCAGGGGGGTTGGAACTAGATGATCTTTAAGGTCCTTTCCAACCCAAACCATTCTATTGTTGTTTGATTCTACCTTTGCAGACAATTTGTTCCAGTACACACAACTAAAAGGAGTTCTACAATGTGATGGCATTAAAAAAAATCAGATATACAGTACAACTACCCCACAGTATTGCTTCAGTCTTCTGCCAAATGTAGCGGACGACTTTTCAAGTTTACTCATTGAAATTGCATATATTTGTATTAGTTACTCTGTTGGTCTGTGTATGTAGCTTGAGCATGTGAAATACAGCAAAGGCCTTGTTCAGGAGATTCTTCTGCTGGGAGGAAGACTCTCAAACAGCACAGTTCAAGTTAATTTCACTCATGAGTTCCCAAACAATGCCCAAACCTTCTTGTTTGAAACCTAAATATCAATTTGTAAAAAACCCCATCTGATTTAATTAAAAATCCCCAAAACAAAGCTTTTTTTCCAGTAATCTTTTCTCCCTAAGAAAATATACAATTTTCATACGAAATTGGGCCTCCCAAAAATCTTGTTTTGTTTAGTATGGTGCTTGGGTTTTTCTGAAGTTCAGTCATTTTTAGTACAGCTGGAAGTCTTTGCCTTCAGAAACAGATGTCTGCAAAAGTGAGAAGACAACTGATTTTTACAAACATCACAAGAAAAGAGCTCTAATTACAGAGGAATGCAATTTTTAGTTTAATTTGCTTTAAACTAATATTAATAAAGTGTTAACAATTCAGACTTTTTGTTTTATTTTTGCATCAACAATGACTTTATTAAGAATAATATAGGTTTTGGTCTCCTGCACAGAAGTTACATTCCCACTTCTTTATTTTCCCCACAAGTCATTTCTTCATTGTGACCTATGTTTTATGTAGCCATAGAATCAGGGAATCATTGAATGGCTTGGGTTGGAAGGAACTTTAAAGATCATCTAGTTTCAACCCCCTGCCATGGGCAGGGGCACCGTCCACAAGGCCAGGTTGCTCAGGGCCTTGAATCCAAGTGTCTGTCCATTGACAGCACAGTCCAGCACAACAAATACTTTAGCTGCACGTAGTAATTTTTTCTCCAAGTGAAGTGAACAAAAACGGGCAGTTTTAGAACATGCACGTTCTAAAATACTCTGCCATATGTGGATGTATAAAATACAGCACCAGAAGAAGCACTGGAGCAGGAAGGTGCAATCCATCCCTGGAGTATTTAAAAAACGAGAAGTCTGGCACTTAGTGATATGGCTTAGTGGACGTGATGGTATTCAGTAGAAGGCTGGACTTGATGGTCTCGGACGTCTTTTCCAACCTTAATGATTCTACGAATCCAAGACCCAGTATGACTTTTGGAATCCAGTATTTTTGGTAATAAATTGTACTATTACTCTGAGGGAAATCTTATACAGAAAAAACCCTTCAGTATTTTACAGCAAAGCACTTTTCATGTATGTTAAAACACACAGACTCTGATTGAAAAGAGCCTGCAAGTGAATCCAAGTTTCCTCAAGTTGCATTGACAATTTGGATAATTCTTCCAAGAGTTTTGGCTCCGATGAGAGAATCTTGAGATGTAACTGAAAATGAAAACAAGCAGTTAGTGAAACAAATACAGATAACAAAGTGAAACAAATACAGATAACAAAAAAAATTAAAAGACTATTTTCCCCATTCTATTCCAATACTTTGCTTTCAGGAAATGTCCCAAATAAGGAAAGGACTCTTTTCCTTCAATTAATGTCCTCTATTTAATACTGCCTCCCTTTTGTTAGTCTTTACAAGCCATTTTTCATGTACTAGATGCGATAAGGCAGCAAAATGTCTTAAATATGCTATATTTTTACTAGATCCATGTTGTGGCAAGGCTGCCGAATCTGTCCTCATCACACACTTCCCTAGAGGGTAACTTTCTCCACTTTCTGACCTGCATCACAAATTCCTCTTTAGGCTAGAAAGGCCAGACAGATGTGCAAAGGTATTTTAATTATCCATGTTGCATACATCAAGAAGAATGATGCCAGCACACTCTATAGAGATAGAGATGGATGATGTCTCCTTACGTGACAAACAGTAACCTTGTTAAAACAGAAGGAAGAGAAATCTTCTGATCTTGTAGCATTTATTACCAGTTAATGGATGGAATAGTTATTTTCCAGGCCACAATTTAAGAGTCTTGATATTCAACTTTAGTCTGAAAGATGGTAGGTTTAGTTTGGACAAAATTCTTTACTGTGAATGTGGTGAGGCACGGGAACAGGTTACCCAGAGAAGCTGTGGATGCCCTGGTATTACATGTCTGAATGTTTGTAACAATGTTTTCCAAGTAAACTGTTATTAATTCCTTTCACATGGTTTCATAAATCAGAGTATCTTAAGCACTTGTACATAAGAAGGGTTTCAAACTTCTGCAGAACCCCTTTGTCTCAAAGAGTAACTGCTCCTGTGCTCCAATACAATAACTTTCTAACTTACATACACCCTGGAATCATGTCATTAGCTCTGTGAGACTCAACAGGTAACACAAGAAAGGCAGCCCACTGACATGGAAAGTAGGTCAGGTTTGCAATGTCTAGTGATAAAACCAACAAAATGTCTAATCTACTTCCCAGCCACTGTGCATTAAATTCTTTGCTTAGTGAAGACACAGCATACCTTAGTTTAACAATTAACAACCACTAAGAAGTTAGGCGTGTTACCAAAAAGTAGAAGCAATTCTAAGAAAGGAATATTAGAACAAAAACTGTAGGGGTCAAAGAACAAAGACTGCAGGGTTCTCTTCACAACATCTTTTGTTTTGCAAGTTTTTCTCGACTGTCACCAAATGAGTTGCCAAATCATCCAATACATTCAGTTAGAGATTTTAAAACCATTCTCAACCAAAACCACTTAAGATAATTCGAGCAGACAATTTATACCTTTTTATTGCACAACCATAATTTTAAATAGGACTGACATAAAATTTTATAAGAAAATTTTTACCTTTAAAAATAGCGCTAGGTATGCCTGAGCGAGTTCAAAGTTGTACTTCTTGTCCAGCATCATCCCAATCATTCTCAGAAAGCTCAGCATCACCTCCATTGAGCCACCACCTTCAGGGGCCAAACCCCGTAGTTCTATCTCAATATTAGATGGACCCAAGCTTTTCAGTAAGTCAAGTGGAGCTTTGTCTGCGTTAGAATATTGAGGGACACGTTATCAGTAACATCTGCAGAATAGAATCTTACAGATCCTTCATAAGATAGGCTTATTCAAAATTCTTAAGCAATGACTATGAATTTCAAGTTTTTATTCTTTTCTTGCTCTTTTGTTTTCAACAAAATGTTTTCTTGTCTTTAATTTACTGTCCCACCACGTACTAGAAGTTCAGATGCACTTTAAGTTCACCTTGAAAAATAATAGTAATATCTTCGTATTTTTTTCACTTTTTTTCCTTTTCTGTCTTTTAAGTTAAACAAAATTTCTAATTAACCACATAACAATGTCATTTCACATCTCTTGGCAGAAAGAATGTACATAATTGAGATTTCAAGCTGTTAACTGTGAATATACTCTAGAAGACAGAGAGTGCTACTTCCGCTAGGCAAGTTTACTCTAGCTGACATTAAGCAAAACTAGAGCTCTTCTGGTGCATCTAACATAATTATTACTTTTGTTAAGTGAACGCCTTATGCTTTTCTGAAGCCTGGAGGGTGCTGGGGGAAAATCTTTTCCATAGTAGAAATACATGCAATTTACAAACTTTCCTCCTCTTCATAAGTGTTCCTTCTCAGGATTTCTACCATCCTACCTGATGACCTATGAGTAAATCCATCCATTTACTTTAAAAATGAAGCAGCAAAAATATGTTTGGTTGCAAACGCAACTGATAGTTATAACATTTTTAAAATGTATTCTGATTAATATTTCTTTTGCTAAGAAGTTGCTAAGAAGACCAACTTCATGTTAGCTAATGGTATTAGACACTGGCTGTACCTATTCCTTAGGTAGCATAAATTGATATTTGATCCCTACAAAAATCACTAGCTGGTTTTAAATAGAACTGATTTTAACAGTACTAAACAGATGCATTAAATATCTTTTTTTATGACATTAAACAAACAAAGCTTGGAACATGTTGTGATGTTGATACACATACAACATAGAAAAGGTTGCAGCTCAATCTATGTTCCACAGTCCTGACCTGAGGTGTGAAACCCTGTTTCCATCCCAACAGTAAACCAGGATGGTTTCCAGCATGCTTCTCTTTATTTGCATGGTCCTTCACCTTTAGAAGAGATGGTTGTAATCTAGCAAGCAAAGAGCCATGTTCCCCATCAGCAGCTTCCTCAGCCAGGATCACCAGGCTCCCTGGATTGTGGCTGTGGCACAGACCCTGGAGCACACCTGCCTTACAGCAGAGGTGCCTGAGGCAGGTCCACATGTCCACTACCACAAAGCTTCAGAGTGCATCTGCTCCCTGGTACAGCCAGCCTCTAGATGCTTGGCAAGGTTTTTAAACATTCACCTCTTCTCTGAGTGGCTCTGAAGCAGTTTAATAGAATACTGTCAATCAAAATACTAAAAATATAGCATAAAAACACACACCATTTGTGACAGATAATAAAGTTCTGCACACAAAATGTTTTAAGTGCACTTAAGTAAGCTGGTCTTCTCAAAAATGTTTAAGCAGGGATTCCCTAGAATTACAAGAATTCCCAACAGAACTGCTTTGTGGACAAGCTACTGTCCATTTACATTTCCAAGTCAGCTATATTAGTAATCATTTCTAAAAATCTGAGTTTCAATGACTCTGCAACATCACAAGAAAACAGCTGGTACATTCCACAGGTCATTTAAGTGACTGAATTTCAAAATTATCTGAATGTTCAAAGAAATCAAACACCTTATTTTTGTATCATTTATTTCTTCTTAAGCTTTAAATTATAAGGCAATCAATAACACTCTAAGTTTGCTGAATGTCTGGTGAAGTAGCCCTCGAAAGGAGAACTTGCTAGGCACATTATGCTTTTCATGTTTCAGTGAATCACCAGACTATTCCTTACCAAATCAAACTCTTCCTTCCTTTCCCTACAAATAACACACAGCACCTTTTCTGGGTGAGATCATCACAGTTTTCAAAAAAGGTTAATGATCTTAGGAGCACAACCTTCTTTCTCCATAAGGGTTTTAGCCAGAATTGTTTTCCTTGCTGCAGGCAAGCTGCAGTACCAGCAGATCTGTGACCCAGTCTGGCTATTTGTGCATTAAGTAATTTTCTTTGCCTTTTCTACTGTACATGCATATTTTTTTCCTCACGTCTGTTACAATTCTGATGTTAGAAATCACATATATATAAAAATAAAAGCAGCATCAACATTTTTTGTGAAATATTTTGTTAACTTACATTTGTTGGTGCTCAGGGCTTCTTCAAGATGAATGTAGAAATCAGATTTCTGTGCCAGTACTCCAAGGTTTACTACCTTTGACTAAGACCACAAAAGCATAACAGTGTGTATATGAATATGCAAACACATTTTTACAAATCAATTAGATAATTTTCATACTGACAGAATAAGACTTTGAGAAATAAAGCAATAATGTAGTGAGTTAAAACTAGTACCTTAAAGTCTAGTGATTTAACTCAATACTAAAAAGTATTCAAGATTTCTTTTAAAACACACTACATAAACACAATTACTTTGATTCTTGTTTTTACCTGTGTATCATTTTCCTCCTCTGGTGGAACGTATCGGGGTATAAGACCAGGAACTGTTGGGATGAAGAAAGGTGCTGACTTCGGAACTTTTGGTGGCTCTCTTGGTTTATTTTTTTTCTGTTAATTAGATATTTGAATTAAAATCATTATCATCATACTAAGAGCACACAGGAATACTTTGTTTGTCAAGAGTTTTATTTTTAAAATAATGTGAAAACTCTAAACACTAACTGAAAAGTAAATATACAGGTAAAATCTTTTACTACTAATTATGAAGCTATTGTTTAGCAGAAAAACAGCCCCTCTCCCAAATCCCAGGAACTGTGAATAGAACCATATAGACTTCTACTGCAAAATCTTGAAAAATGCCTGAAAAGCAGGGTCAAGTTTCATGAATAGGTAATGCATTTCATAGAAACAGGGCAAATATATCTGGATGTATGCTATTTTTTGCACAGTTTCAGTACCTTGATAATATCAAGGTTGAGGAGATTCTTCCACCTTGATTCCGGTAACAAGGAAAGGGTCACCAGCTGCTCTCCCAGTTGCTCAGGTGAAACATATTCTATCATTTCATCACATGGCTCTTCATCTCCTGACACATCCACATCTTGCAGAAACAGGTATCTTTTATGAGCATTCATACTCCACATTCATTTTTTAAAAAATCAAGCCAAACACTTTTATTTATTTTGCAATTTTTGAATAACAAATGCATAATAGTTATAGACATAGGTGCTAAAATAACACAGAGCTGAAAAGCTACAGAAACAATCTGCATTAGCCTCATGAAATATTAAATAATTTTAAAAGATTAGAGCTGAGATGCAGAATTCAATAACCAAAATTTTAAAAACTGGTAAGATTTGTCTACTTTGGCTGAAATTACATAAAAGCAATTTATAAAATTCTTAAAGAAAACAAAGTTTTGACAATAAGCCATTGTTCTAACTGTCTAAATATATACACAGTCATTTTAGTTCTAAGTTACAAAGCTGTGAAATCCTTGAATTTAAATCGTTGCACCATATTCACTACCTCATCACAACCTCTTCATAGGTATGACTGAAGTGGCACATAAAAATGAAGAAAATCTCAACATTAAAGCACAACATCCCACAAGGGAAGTTAAAATGTCAGTCACTCAATTTTCTCTTGATTTCCTGTGTGGTCTTAGTAGACCAAATATGTCTACTTTCCCTTCTTTTTGCAAAATATTATTTGGCTAAAACAATGTAATACAATGTAAAACAATCTAATAGACAAGCCTAAAACAACAAAGGAATGTAACCCATTAAGAGCCCTTAGCATCTAAACAGGAACTTTATATTTGCTGAAGACAGAAAGTGGATTAAAGCTTTCAGCCAGAATTAGGATAAAAACATGCAAAGTTTTGGGATGAATTCCTATCTCCCTAATTTAAGTATGTAAAACAAGTGTGTGCTTGCTAAAGCAGCCATCATCATGAAGTATATTCTAGTGGCCAATAGCTTTCCTAGTGTGCTTTTCCTCCAGATGGAGACACAAATGCAGGCACTTCAAACTTGGGCAGACAAGATCTCCACCTAGAGGACTTCTGAAGCACAATCACTTCTATTAATTCAGCAAAAAATTCCACTTAGGCCTTTGTTTCACTGGGCACAGGCACATGGCAGATTAGCTGAACCCAATTCTCTTGCCAACAAGACAATAGGAGTGAATCTATGGCATAAAAGCAGGGAAACAAACTGCAAGGGGAAAATAAAATACACTTTCATCTGAGGATTACCTTGCATGGGGCAGGCGCTGGGGAGTGTCACCAAAGAAGGTTCATAATCTGCAGGAAGGGGTCGTAATGACACAAGTGAATACAAAGAACGGTTTGACCTGAAAAAATAAGACAGGCATTTTAAAAGCCATCTCCAGACGAAGGGGAACAAGTACTTCAGACGTAATTTATACCGCAGTCTAATACTGCTGCAGTGTGGCAATTCACCAGGCTCTATTCAAGATTAGTTCTCCTCATCTACCAGATGAGCAGGAAATGAAGTGTGGCACCTGAACATCTGAAATGTAAATGTTATGTTCAATTATTATTGCCAAGAACATAATAATAATAGGCTGCAGGACCTCAATGTTCTTCTTGAAGTGAGGGGCACAGAACTGAACACATTATTTTAAGTGTGACCTCACCAGTGCCCAGTACAGGGGCAATAATTGCCCTGATCCTGCTGGCCAAAAAAATATTTACCTGTGCCAGTGCTCCACCACCCTCACAATCAAACATTTCTTTCCAATCTAAACCTATCTTCTTTCAGTTTGAAGCCTTTGCCCCTTTTCCTGTCACTCCAGCTCCTTGTCCAGTGTCCCTCCCCAGCTCTCCTGGAGCCCCTTTAGGCACTGGACGGGGCTCTGATGTCTCCCCAGAGACTTCTCCAGGCTGAACATCATGCACAACACATTATGCGAACGTGTATGATTCATTCTGCTTTCACAGGATTTTAGGATAATAGTCTTAGCAAATTTTCTTCAGGTTTGAAACATGCGCATAAATAATTCTGGCAAATTTCTTCTTTTGTCAATATAAACTTGGGCTAGGTAAAAACATCTGTCATTATTCACAAGAAAGCACTTTTACTTAACCACTGGAAGGCCTAACAACTGAACATTGCTCAGGCAAAACTACAGCCAACATATACAACCTGAAACAATCTGTCAACTGAATGGGAAAAAGACCCAAGCCACTTTAACAGTGTGTTACTTCAGTACTGGACCTGAACAGTCATTTGCTTTAAAGCTTTATCAGGAGGAAACTGAATTAAACCACATTTTACCTCTGTGCTAATTTATCGCTAATAGAGAGAAATAATCACAACTTTCATATACTGCTCAGAAGTCTCAGACAACACTGTATAGCATGACAAGAAAAGCACTTCAGAAAGAAACACTATTTGAACAAAGACATTTCAAAGCAGGGTGGGAAATGGAGCCTATGAAAAACTTTTGGAATGGCATAACAGGAATTCTTTAGAGTAAGAAACATTTAGAAAAAAGAGATCATTTAACTATCAGAATAAATATTTTAACTGCATCAAATTTTTAAATTTCATGACTTACAAAATCAGAGCAATACAGAACACCTGTCTTAATTAGAACCAGAGGACACAAAACACTGGAGATGATACTTCACAGGGCAATTCTCTATTTGCAATACAAGTGACTATAAGAACTCCTTCCCATCCTAAATTCTGTGTAGAAACAGATTACATACTCACCACAAATAAATTCCAAGATCATCCACATGTGCTGAAGCCAGAAAATCTCCTGTAGGGGACATAGTAAGGCTCACAGCTGCAGAGTCTACCAAAAAACAATCTATGAGACTATAGAGAAAAAAAACACAACAGAGAAGTTATCAGCAAGATAAACTTGTTTATCTACACCTATCTGAATTACAGCTGAATGCAAACAGGCCACTAGAAGTATGGACACAAATCAGGGTAGTAGAAGTATCTAATATATCATATAGATGTAGCAAGTGAACAGCACTGTGCAACAAACTGCTTGTCTCTACAAAATGCCAAAACCAAATGGCACCTCCTTAGTTATCCACACCTTGGGGAATATGTGATGAACCATTCAACTCCTTGTGCCTAACACAAACCTTCTTAGTGGCCATAAATTCTGTACTTCCAGTCAGCCCCAGCTGCTCAGACTGACAATTCCCTCTCTCAGCATACTTCATATACACCTGGTTAATAACAGCACCTAATGTTTCTAAAATACAGTATGAACTGTACAATGTGAAGTTTGATTATCTGCAACAGTTTTGGCATTACCATATCTTCAGCCTGATAAACCATTCCTTAATCATTTTTTTCACGACTGCAGAAAGTCGAAAAAATACCATGTAAAGACAACTTAAAATATTCATTATGCAACTATTTTAACAATGAGGCATTTAAGTTCTGGATGATGCGCTCCCTAGCAGACTTCCACTCAAGCCCAGGTTCACAGCATTGCTTGTTGCTTGTTGAAATATCAATTTCAGTTACTTCAAATTTTAAGTAGAAGTTGAATTTGACAACTAGTTCACCAAGAAAAACAAAAAGAACAAATGAAGAGCGTGAATACTTTGTTCTTGTTTACAGCTCTACAGCCCTGTTCTGTTCATTAATGATAAAAAAAATACGATGTAACACAGCAATTTAAAACATACAATCTTGTGGGCATGTGTTTCCTTAGATACTGAGCACTCACTCAGCTCTGAGTGATGAGCAGGAGAGAGCATGTCAAAAAGCAAAGCCTTTTTACCTAGAATGGAGTGTTCAATTCCCTCTGCATGTTTTTAGACACATATTGCAAATCTCAGGTAAGAAAAAAATCACTCATCACTTTCAGTATAAACACTAAACTCATAAATCCCAAACTTCTATCAGATAGATACATTTTGCACACAGTACACAATGGCGAGAATAATTTGCCCTAGATACTTTTTCTGAGTTCCAAATCCATCCTTTTATCACAGTCCTTATCTGTAGCTGAGAAACTCTGTTCAGTAAATCAACCACAAAGAACTCCAAAACAAATCTAACAAGAAATTAAGTTTTTCTACTTACTGAACTTAAATCATGATTAAAATTACAGGCTTGTGGGAAGGAGGGATCAGTGTACTACAGGAAATAAGACATGCTTGTAATTTTTACACAAAAAGCTAAATAAATCCCGCCAGGGGGCTGAAGGCATCGCATCTACCTTTATGTTTCCTGCCTAACTGCAAAACTGAGACAGTGCAAAGTCTGTAAAACTGCTGAGCTCACATTTAACAGGTCTCTTAGGCTGTTTTTTCTCAAGTGCTTCATCCAAACTATGAACAGTCAGCTTGTATCCCTGATTCCTTAATTTGTCTATGCAAGCTGTACAGCAGAAAAAAACATCTGCATAATGCCAGGGCTCCTGCTCATAACTTTCTTTACACAAATTGGTATTTTTTCCCCAGTTTTCAAAAAGCATCAAAAACACGCACTAGGAAGACTTACATTGCATTACATTACATAAGAGCAGTTAAGCACCATTCCCAAGTAAAAACAGATGTCCAGTTAATAGATGTCAGACCATTTATTAAAGTCAGTCGGTAATTTTCATAAATGTTGGATTCTAGAACATATTTTCCGTCTTTTTATAAGAACAATTTCAAAGCTGAGGCTCTAGAACACACAGTTCAAGAGATGTTTCTTCTATTTATGAGCCACAAAGGTCAAGCAAGCATCAGGTCTTTTGTTTAAAACTGTTCCTCCCTTTCAGTACATTCCTCTGCCTATAGTTATGGGAAAACCTTGCCATTACATACTGGAAATATAATTTAACATAATTACTTTTAAAACCAGGGTTTGTCATGTACCTGCCTAGATTTCAGCTTGACACGAATTTCAGAGACAAGAGACAAAATATTTAATTTTTTCTTACACATAAAAGAGAACTACTGTCAGACTGCTTTTAAAAGCATTATGAATAGATTCTTACTGCAAAGTATTACATTGTTAAAGAAATGAAAACCAGAAGAAACTGATATTAACTAATGCTGCAATTTTTTGTAGACATATTACTTTGCAAGGGAAAGAGTGTTAGAAAGACGAAGACCAGAGTGCTAATTTCCTTCCCATTTATATGGAAAGAAGACACTTAATGTCCCTCCTGTTCTATTTTAGACTAGAACATAGTCTATTTTAGACTGTGCAAGAACAGGCCAGTTGTTTGTTGAGATGAAATGCACTTTTGGTAGTAAAATGAGAACTTTTACAGTATACAAAATTATTTACCAAACCACATCAACAAAAATAATCAACCCAAATGAAACCTTTCAGTTCAGGCACAACCACCAGAGCTGCACACTGCACAGCACTACCTTAAATTACCAAAAAAAAAAAAAA
>VXAZ01001667.1:29855-49461 GCA_013399875.1 Gymnorhina tibicen
AAAAAAAAACAACCAAAAAAACCTATCTGATGTGCTGCTGAAAGAATGCACTGGCAGAATGCAAAGTTACTCCTCAGATTGCTTTTTTTCTGGGCTCCTGAACTTCTTGTGTGTACTTGCCTACTTCTCAGCCAAACTTTATTCTGGGAGATGACTACTCACAGTGGATCATGAGAGAATATTTTTGGCAGTTGCAAGTACAAACAAATGAAAAATGTAACTGATGTAAAGCCATATTTTGTTGTTAAAATGAATGTAAGTGAAAACAGGCTTCTCTTTACAAAACCACCTGGAGTACTGCGTCCAACTCTGGGGCGCCCAGCACAAGACACACATGAAGTTAGAGCAGCTCCAGGAAAATGACCCAAGGCCTGGAACACATTTCCTATGAGAAAAATAAGAGAGCTGTGGTGTTCTTCACCCTGGAGAACAGAAGGCTCTGGGGTAGACAACCTCGTGGCCTTTCAATCCTTAAAGGGAGCTTACAAAGAAAGATTGCGAGAGACTTTATAGCAGGGCCTATAGTGACAGGACAAGCAGCAGCAGCTTTGAACTGAAGGGCCGTAGGTTTAGATTGGATGTAGGGCAGAATTTTTTTACTGTGAGGGTGGTGAGGCACTGGAACAGGTCACAAGCAGTGCACAGCCCAGCCCTGGAGGTGTTTGAGGCCAAGCTGGGGCTCTGAATAACCTGATCTAGTGAGAAAAGTTCCTTTCCACATCAAGACAGTTAGACTAGATCTTTGCTTCCAACTCAAACCACTGTATGATCCTATGAACACCTCAGCATATCAGACTGCAATTCACCTTAGGCAATCTCTTGCCCTTTAGATTATAGTGCTGTTTCCAGGCAAAGAACAAATTCACACTCATACATGGAAGCGCCAGGTGTCATCAATAGATCTTCAGGACAGTGTTATTCTGTAGATCCAGAAAAAGACACAACTAAAATAGTGGGCAGAGTTGCTAGATCATGTACAACTTTGAATATCACATCTGATGACAGATAACCAAGCCAGAAGGCTTTCTGCCATTTATCAGACAGGGGATTATTTCTTCTGCTGTATGTATGTGTTTAAACTGACTCACCATCCAGAGGGAAGGTCCCAAGTCTTAATGGAACAGTCCATTGATGAAGTTATCAGCCAACGACCATCAGGACTAAAAGTCTAAAATCAAATAGTCAATTTAATGGCACAACCCATAAGCCAACCCCACAGGAAGCCCTGCCAAGATTAGACTGCTCCCTAAAACCAGGGTGAAATGGTCTAGCCATAAACCAAAACTGACAATACATTACTGAAACTGAGAAAAGAACAAAACCAGAAGCTTTTTAAGAACAGGTTCAAATGTAAAACACAGGTCATATCTCACTGTTAGTCAAAGCACACCGGTCCTCACTTTTATGTTGATGGTGAAAACCTATTCCTAAGCATAAAGTTGAATAAATCAAGTAAATACTAATTTACTAGTATTTATAAATAAATTTGAAGCTAAAAACTGTTTCAATGAACACTACAATGGACTATTACATAAGCTGTAAACAAGGAAATTTCAACATGCTGCATAATCTCAGATCTGATTTCAGTTTGCTCATCTTTTCTATATACACAGCTGAGACTGCTGCACAATTTTGCTCCTCAACGTGGTTTTCATTATTCCCAATCCTTTGTTTTGTTTGACCCTCAAATCAGCTTGATGGAAAGTTATAGTAAAATCACAGAGCACGTTAAAAAATAGATGGCAATTGGACCACTTTACATTTTAAAACTCACATGGCTAGAAATGCTGTGGAACTGAACTACAGCTTTACTGTTCACAACTGAACATAACACCCTGTGATTTAATACATGCAGAGAAATCCACCATCTGTAAAATCTGTTGGGTATTTGTGTATATCACCTGTTACAGAAAATGAGTTAACAATTACCATGTCATTAATCCGTCCATGGTGTCCTGAGAATGTCCTGACAATCTTCCTGGTTTCTATATCCAAAACACTAATAGTGAAGTCATCAAAGGCAATTCCCAGAATACCACTGCCAAGAAACATCAACACATATGATAGGCAATACTCAAGAGACAAAAAATAAAAACATCCTACCATTGCTCTAGGTATCTTCTATCCTAAAAATAATCAGTGTTACATTCCTTCAGTCTAATAAAATCTCTTGTCATCCTGTGTTTACTAGTTAGTTGTATTTCAAAGCACCAGAAATACAAATTCTAATATATTCTAATTAAGAATACTGGTTGCCATTCTAGACAAGTATGTTCACCAAAAAATATGCACATGAAGTAACTTCAGTTTCTTACCTGTCTCTGTGAAGCAGAATTCCATTTGGAGAAGAAGAAAGTTCAGTGGAATAAACCAGATCTTTTGTTTTGAATTTCCAAAATTTAATTAATCCTTCACTACCAGCTGTGATTACCAGCTGGTTCAATCCATCCACTGCTACACCTCTAATGGCCCCTTCATGTGCTGCAAATCAGGAGAAAAGAGAGTATTATTTCAGGATTTAAACTTAGCACAGAAATCAGCTGAATGACAAAGACTATTTTGTTTATCTTTGCCTGACTACAATGAATGAGTAGCAAGCATATGACAATTTGAAAGCCACTTGAAAAGATGCTCCAATATTTTAAGTTTTTCCATCTCTACAGAAACTAAATTGATTTCAAGTAAACACCTAGAATACAAGTAAGAAGCGCAATTGAAGCTGAGTGTTAGCTCTTATTTCTGCTTTCAGTTCGGAGAACTTTTTGTGATTTGTGAGATTTGAGGGACTTCTTGAATCACTTAAGGAATGCTTCCAAGAGGCTCGACCACTCCAGAAAAAGTTTACAGCTTCAGTTCAGGCACAAAGGCTGGGAGTTTTCCTAGGCTACTTCACACTGCACTGTAAAGACAAGACATAGCTCCTCTGGTTTTGGATCAATTTTATTTCTTAATCTATGCCTAGAGCTACTGGCCAGTAAGCAAAATTAGAAAATTCATCCCACTATCAACCAATGATTTTATAAAGAGACCACTTTATGTTTGCTGAGCTAGATGGCTTTTAGGAATCCAGTAAGTCTTAAGGGTTCATCAGGACTCTTTCCTTGTTTCTACAACAAAAAATCAGATCACGAGTGCAAAAAAAAATGTATGAGAATACATGACATGAAATATATATGTATGCAACTATTAAAAGGAAATGTCAGAGCACTGCCACATTGTGTCCTAAATTTGCAGCTGGGTAATTAAAAATAACACCATATGAAAAGAACTCGACTTGCTTAGGACTTCAGTTTTCCATTCACACAAAACATTCTTTCATTTCTAAGCAGGGAGTACAAAACAGATGGAAAAACTTATCTAAGTGATAGAACCCTATAAAACAAGAAGCCAAGTATTGGAAATGTGATTACCTCAAAAAGAGTGGAGGCCAGAGGATCTCATTTTAGTGATAACCATTTTGGTAACTGACAATTTTGTGTTAAATAAAACCAAGGACATGCTAACATCAGAGCTGTTAAAACTATCAAGGATCCTGTCCTTCAAATCAGTTTTCTGACTGCAAGATACGACAGTGCAGCATAATTAGAAAAACTGAAATGTATCCCAAATTCAACTCAGAACCTATTTTAAATTTTCAAGATGACAGAACACCAGGTGACTGCTATTCTGTTAAGAGCCAGTATTTTGGAAGCTTAGGAGTTCTTACCTTTTTCTTTGCCATAACACCCTCTGTGAATGCCAGACTGCATGTTGTACACATCTACCTGTCCAGTTGACATCCCAATTACAGCAAAGTTACCACATGAGGTAATGTCAACTGCCTTTCAAGGGAATTAAAAAAAAAAAAAAAAAATCAACAAAACAAAGCACTTATGAAAACAATTCTTTAGGTGTCTATCAATCAGTGAAGTCGTTAGAAGGTACAGAGTGTATCAGGAATACAAAACACTAACATGTTCCTTGAGGAAACCTGCACAGAACAAGTTACATCTCAAGAAAGGAGAGGAAGAAGCTCCTAAAATGAGCCAAATAGTAAATATGTAATAAATATGGCAGTGCATGGTTATGAAAGATAATGAAATCCTAGCTTAGTGACATCCATCAGAAGCCATAGGTAATAATATCAGCACTGTAACTTAAACGATCAAGATATCCACAAATTCAGTCCCTAAGAGAAAGTGTAAGCATGGCAGCTGCAAGCCTCTTTCAATGCCCATGTTACCAATACCCTCCCAAATTAGGGTAAGGTCACACAGAGTTCAAATAGGAAGCAACAAAGAAACAGGGGCCTAGATGTCTTTGGAACAGTCCATATCTAGTAGTCAAAAGAAAACTGAGTATTTACAATTTAATTTATCTACCACTTAACTACTAAGCATAAGGTAAAAAAACCATGTATCACAACACACAGGAATCCCTAGCAAATGAGGTGTGCCACAGTAATTCCTCCTTTAAGAAGCTGATAAACCTCAGCAAATATTTTTATCTCTGTCACTGCGTGTTTGACACAATGTCAATGTGTCCAGCTCAAGCTGTAAAGGATTTTTGAGGTAATATCCTGCTTGCAATTTGGAAATACTTTCCTGTATTGCCAAAAAAAGCCCAGAGCCTTCAGCAATCTGCATTCTCAGAGCAAGTTAATCATCACAGGCATACAGACAACTCTACATCACTGTGACAGAATAAAGGTAAACACCAACCTCTCTGAGCCAGAAAGTTGAACTGAATGTTTAAGGAAAAAATGCAAATACAAAATTTTTCTTAAGACCATAAGCATTACAAACCATCTCCTTGGATACACTGAGCTGGCAAAAATCACTCTGCAAAGCAACTTAAACACATCTAGACAGTGCTTTTTCATTCTAAGCATTATTTCTGTACCAACAGGAATCAAAATAGCATACAGTGTGAACCTGAAGAAATCTTAGCCTAAATAAACTTACTGTTGCATATATGTCAATAGGTTTGTGTTTGCTAAATTCTTCTGGCCTCAGTTTGTGAGCTCCCATGGAGGTTTTCTGATAGTTCCAGGTTGTACAGGTTATATACCCTTGATGGCAGGCAATAATACCATCCCAGTCACTCTGATGTGCCACTTCTGCAAGATTAACACACAGTCCTTTTAGAAACAGTAATTCTGAAGTCAAACTCAAGGTCTCCTGATATTTTTAAAATACCTTCAGACAGCACAGTTCATATTTAGTGTCACACAGTCAAAGGGCTACCGCTCAGAAAAACCACTGGGCAAAGAGTTCTGCACATGTAGTGTAACTAAAATGCTAACAACAAAACCACAAGCATTGTTTTGTATGTTATGCATATTTGTGTCTTTGCATATTTTACCTCTGCAGTTTGAAAAGCATATTTCAATGTAAATGTTTTAAACTGGTTTAAATTGTTTAGACTGCTCAATCTGTACACATTTCCAGCTGAGTGTCTTTAACTTCTTCTTCAGCTGTTGAAGCAGCAGAAGACACCAGATAACAAAGCCAGGTTTAAGAGCTAAATGTTCATGTAGCAAAATACTTTTTTTGCATTTCCAGGAAAATTGTTTATCAAATGCTCAGTATCCAAACTTTGTAGTCAAATATGATACATGGGGATCTAAACAATGAGCAAGTTTGATTTTTTCTAGAAATTTTAAAAAATTGAGAGCTTCAAACTGTAATTTCTAGAACTTCAGAGATTAAAACAAGATACAAACTGGCTCACTTAACCAAACAAAGACAATATAGAAAAAAAGAAACAACTCTAAAGTGTACTTCAGTAAATGGAGGTTCTATGTCTTCAAACACAGGCAGCTCTAACATTAATTTTAAAATTTAATAATTTTAAATATAAATCTTAAAAATATACACACATACTTGCAACAAGTATGTGTTACAAGACAGTCTGTATCACTGAAGTCAAATGGTTCCACAAAATCATAAAACCAGATCTTTTAATACAGGAAATAATAAATCATCCTCAGAAGAGAAAATAGCTACATTTTTGACAAAACAGATTTCAAGTCTGAAGAGGAGGTCATTAATTTAAAGAAACATATTTTGATGAAGCAAAGGTAATTGTAGTTCTGCTCAAAGAACTTAGTTTCATTATTTGCACACTGAATTACAAGTGAACGGATTACTCGAAATTTGACTTTGAAAAGTGGCTCAAATAAATGTACTGAGGACTCAAAATCAACTGTAACTGTAACTAAGATTTCCTCAGCCAACAAAGATCTTCATCCTCCACCCAGCTGCTGGTTCTCCAGCCTGGAATAATATGTACATCAGGAGATTTTGGCTTCTGTGCAGGAGATTTTCGAGCCAAGAGCCAGACAAGGATGTTTTAATATAAAATGCTCTTTTTGAAATATTGGAACAGTTTACCAAGTCAAATACAATTTTAAACTGACACTCGGTAGCTCATGAAAGGCCACAGAATAATCTAATCTTGATATAGCATGAGCTTCCAAAACAGTAGTGTTTTGAGGGTTAAAAAATTAAATGAATACAGGAAGATAATGTATTTACATTTCATCTGTAATCTATGTCAAAGATCACTTACCTGAAGCAAAGGCTGTAATCGGTGGTAGTGCCATCGTATCCAGCTTAAGGCCTTTCTTTTTTGATTTCTTTTTGTTAATTGAACCTTAAAAATAGACATTAAGGGTTTCAGTCTCATGGTTAGAACTGAGAATAATGGTTTTAAAAGGACTGTTAACAAAATGCAAAGCTCCTCTTAAATTTAGAAACTTTTGGCTTACATAAACACATCACTGATCCCTAGGTTTGAAGAGCTAAGAACACTAACAGAGTTTCTGTCAGAGTTCATGCAATGCTGAGCAAATCATCAGCCTTTTACATTCACAGATGTGAATTCACTGCTAAATCTCCTTGTTCCAGGATCTTGTGCTGAAATCGTGAGGCAGAGGTTCCCCCATCACAGCTAAAAACATGGTCCTACAGACATGACTATATAAAGCAATAAACAGCATCCAGCCCTTTCAGTAACCAAAGAATCTTGAATTTCAAATTTATGCCCAAATTAATTTTTATGCGTCTTTTCAAACAGATCCAAATACGTGTATAACAATATGGACAGATACTTAAAACTAAGTCTTTCTGATCCTCGCTCTCCCAAACGAAAGCGTTCCTTAACCATAACATGATGTGCAAGACGTGTTTAAGTCAAACTCTACACTAAATCAAAGGAACTCAAGCCAAGAAACATGAATTGACTCGTAATTTGGTCAACTGAACAGAAGGGAAATAGGGTAAAAAGTTGCAATTACATATGCTAAAATGTCAGCTACTGCTTTACACATTTTTAACACAAAAATCATGCCCAGTGTTTCCCACAGTGAAGTAACATACTCTGCGAGGATCAGAAATCACTTTTTTAAAGTACAAACAAGTCTGGTCTGAGAGTACACTTACAGCAGGAAGAACTGAGTTTGCAGAATAACTCAGGTGACTAGCTTTTATAGAGCAGTTAAAATGAAAATAAGGCCTGTCTAATATTTACATAAATACTTTTCAGGACTTCTTTTCACCCATGTTTGTATTTTGACTGAAATACTTACCGCGTCCTAAACTTTTATTGAACTTTTCATGCACTGTTGAAAAAGACTGCAATGTTCCATCCTGACCTACGAAAGTATTAGCACAGAGCAGTGAAGGGCAAAAATCAACTTTACTCATAAGCTATTAGAGCAAGAAAAGTAAAAGATAAGCAATAAGCAACTTCAAACACTATAATAAGGTATATACTAAAAATTCTGGTCCAAGAATACATACAGCTACACTGTGAAACAGCAGAACTAATGGAACCTAATTTTCTATGGCCTACATCCCATTCCTACAACTCGGCCCCACACATGACCAAAATGTCCCCTCTTCACAGACATCTTTTCCACGTTCAATTCCTGACCCTGTAATGTCTGGGACATTAATGAAATTTTATGAAGTTAATTTGAGGAGATGCCTCTTCTAAGGAAACCAGTAGCACTTGAAAGGAAACTCTAATTCATTTCTGCTGCACGAAGTTTTACCAGTGTTTCAGAAAGGAGTGCAGAGAGTCAGTCTCTCTACACTGCAGATACATCAGATCTCAAAGGTTAAGACCCTTTTCATTGTAAAGGTTGCCTCTGTGCCCTCTCAAGTGCAAAAGCAAATGTGAAGATTTGTTAAGCAACACTTGATTGATACTGTGGTTTGTCTGGTGTGAGCTGAAATACTGACAAGTAACTCGTTACATGAATCCAAGTCACTAGCTGGATGACCAGCAAGAGATTTTAGTACAGGTAATGTAATGTTTTCAAAAGTAGTCCATGCAGACAATTAATTACTTAAGAGTAATTAGAGACTAGGTGGTGAGTCTCTATCACCGCATTACTTAAGTGGTCTGGGGTACAACACAGTCTGACCTAGCACTTCCATTTCCTAAGGGGTCTTTTAAAATATGCTAGTTTCTAAGGAGGGGTAGTCACTTATGCATTTTTACACTTCCAGATTAATATCTCAGTAAAAAGGAACCTTGAAAATATATATTACAGATACAAGTAAGCTGTAATAAATTTACAAAGACAGTGCAAGCCACAAAGCTTGATCAAACCAGTGGAAAAAGTAGTTACTAAAAATTAGTTACTAAACTCATTATGCTGCTTATTTTTCCCCTGCCACAACCAAATTTCTCTAGTTGTTATAGGTTTCATTCTGACCAGCTGATACTTGCTCAAGAGATAATAAAACAATTATTTATCCAATATATAAATACAGATGATAAGAGCAGCTCCTTCGCTATTCTGCTTTCAAGTGCTCTTCAGCTTACTCACTGATACATTACTCTAGTGAAACTTTGTTACAGTAAAAAATCACACAATGTTAACTACTTTCTATGTTTCATAAATACATTATACAACACACAAAATATAATCTAGTGTATTAATAAAGACACTTAACTATGCACGTTTTCTTTATCACAGCAAGAAATCAAACTGAAAAAGAATGGGAATTCATACCTGCACTAAGAATTTGCTGTCCATTTTGCCCATGGTATCTGATTTTCGTTGGTGGTGCACTATGTCCCATTCGGCTTCTCAATACGCGACCTGTACCACCAGGTCCATCAAAAATCCACACCTGCATCCCAAAATAAGCAGAAAAGCCAGGCTGATAAACACTGCCTTCCCAATAATTGCAGCTCTCGTCAGTGAAACATGTTTAGGTGGGAGCTGGTGCAGTCAACTTCACACACTGGGTTTCATCTTTAACCCTAAAACTATTATAAAAATGGATCAAGATTTAAGAGTGGATCAAGATTTAGGATATAAGTGTGGTTCTGGAAGAGTGGGTCCAAAGCTTTGTTCTTCAAGGCTACCTACAAAGAAGTAACTGAAGCAATGACAACATAGCAGCAAATCTTTAAACTACACTTCACTACAGTCCAAATGAGAACCAGCAACTCGAGTTTTGTTGTATCAGTTTCAGAGAGCAGCAGCAATTGTAACTCACCCGTAGAGCATTATCAGCACCATTAGTAATAAGAAGTGGCTCTCCAGGGACAAATGACATGCCAGCTATTGCTGTGGAATGGGCATCTTGCATCTGACACATCAGTTTCTTCTCTTCTAGATCCCATAAAGCGATGTGTCCAACTGGGCTACCAGCTGCCATTACTGGGTGTCCATCTGCTCAAAAAAAAAAAAAAAGTTCAAAAGGTTTCCTTATTCAGCTCATGCCTACTGACTTGTCACATCTGAAAACTGATGCAAGAAAAGTCTACAATCACAAGGAAAAAGAAATCTCAAGTTGATGCTAGAAATAATATATGTTTAAACAGAAATATTGGAGTATGTCAATCAGAAAAGAAACAAAACTCACTGATAATAAAACCAGGATTTTTTCATATCAGATAACAATAAAATACCTAGATCCAGCAATCTGAGCTAGAGGTTTTTCTTGAAAACACTATAGATATTGACACAAAAAGGCTCTCTTTCTACTTCTCCCAAGTCTTTCCACAATTTTCTCCAGTGGCATTCTTCCTCAACAGGGTCTGCATTCAATCTACATTCTGTTAAGATTTGAAAGTCTTATTTGCAAATAGAGATTAGATTCAATATCAACAGCTCTGCAGGCAGGATCAACATTAAAGTAACTAGCTTTCGTGATTATGACATGTTTGTTAGATAAGAAAAAGCTGTGAACACAAATAAGATTCCCCAAGAACATGCATTCAGTAGTCACTCAACTATAAATATTCTAACATTGTCTGAGGGGGAAAAATACTGCTCAGAAGAAGGTTTGGACACCAAAGCAAGATGTACTGATTATAGTAACTCTGACAATTGTGTGCTGTGTTAGCTCTTGGCACACTGTAAACAAACTTTTCATTTCAAATATGCTGTATGTCACTTCCTGTGCACTAAGAACACAAGAAAATCCTATAAAACAGCTAGCATGATGAAAATGCATGATCTCCCTTACTTATTGCTACCTTTTCTAGATTACCTTCAGCCTTTGAAAACTAAAACTCTCAGCACAAATTGGATTCTGAAATTTTTTATCAAAAACTACTTTCCTCTGTCCCTCTCAGTTTTAGTGCTTTCACAGACATTTTCACTAAAAAACACTAGGACGTACCTGTACGAAAAGATATTGCTGTGATGGGACCCCAGTCCTGCTGAAATTTCATCAGAGTTTCATCAAACTTAATATTATGTACAATGATATGGCCAGATACAAGGCCGACTGCAACAACATCCACGGCTGGAGCCTGCAAGAAATGAAAAAATTCTGTTTCCAGAAGCTGTGACTCCTTTGAAAAAAAGATCATTTCAAGTGTCCAGCAGGTCTGGTAGACCATTATATACCCTGCCACACTCCCCCACATATTTACAAGTTTCATCCTGGACAACTGCTGACCCTTTTCAAAGCTGTTATCAATGCTATGAACAAGTTTTAACTTATTTTTATATAAAAAAAAAAATAGCAAATGCCATTACAAAATCTTTTCCTGAATCAACAAAATCTACATTTTATCAAACTCCAAAGCAAAATAAATTTGGCAATAAACTACCAGTGTAATGAAGCTACATGATACAAATGCATCTTGAAAACTCTGTGAATTCATTACATCATTCAGCGAAGACTATAGACGTGATGAACACAAAACAGATAAGATGCTAAACGCAACAGAACTAGGAATAGAGGAAGAGCAGATAATAAACCTTCAGTCAAGAGAAGGCTACCACAATTCCCTGGGAGAATACAAACCATCTTTACTGCTGTCATTTTATATGTTGCCTGTTGTTCTTGACCAGTTACATATGAAAATAAAAGATAACAAAAATACTAACTTGTTCAAGAGTTGTGACTGCTAAGCCCCATCCTGGAAACGAGTACAAGAGTTTGCTGTAAAACAAACATAAAAAACCCATAAATCAATTAACCCTTGGGGATCTTCCATGACAAAATGGTTGCTTTATATGTACTTACATATAAAAGTACGTCAGCTGTACATTATAAGTCAGATAAAAGGAAAAAAAACCCCTGTGATACTAGTAAGTAAGGTTAAAAATAAAACTCATGGATAATTTTTATTGAAAAAGCCAGTGTTGTGCATTAATACCACAACGGTGACAAAACTACATGACACAAACATATGAAACAAAAGAAATACCAGTGATATCATGGCAAGCTCAGTCAGGAGAATGAAACACTGATGTACGCAGGCTGACTTAACACCTATTTGCAGTATGAACATTAACATGCAGTGAAGCTCACTGTACCTGTAACCCTCATGATTTAGAAAAACAGCTGCTCATGGTAGGCATGAAATATTGACATGGATGATGATCTACTGGGACATGCTCAGAAACAACTGCATGTCTACACATAGCTTATGTGAGTCTAAGGCTCAAATGCTAGTAATTACCTCCACTCTACCTGCCAGCACTTCCTTGGACCCACAACAACCAAAAAAGCCAAGCTTGGAAGATGGGAGGCAGGAGGCCTGAACATGCTTTTACTATTATTTAAATAGCTTTCATGGGAAAGCTATGTGATTCCAAGAAACTTGAAAAAAAAATAATTCCTGAACAATCCCCGACATTTTGCAAGGAGAGTAAACAACACGCAACCTGAAAGGCATCAGCATTCAGGGAGCAGCAGCATTCTTTGTTCCTGGAGATATACCAACTGAAAACCTGTGCCAATACTCAGTAAAAGATTCCATACTTAACAGTATCATTTGTTGTCTATCAAACTACTTGGAGCATGAAGTGTAGCCAAAGTATCAGGAATCTTACTTGGATCTTATATTCCATAGCTGCAAGGTTCCTTGTTCACTCCCAAGGAGAATTTTATTCAGATAGGTGCCGGGATGCAGAAGTGCAGAAACTGCAAAAGTGGCTTTATCAAAATCTATTTGAAGATATTCTTCTGCAAAAAGAGTAAGAAACAGCGTTAGTGTGGCCGCCCCTACAAATCTGCAGGCTTGTCATCCCTTCGCAAATGTAAAAGCAGGACTGATGTTTACTCTTCAAATCCTGCAACTGATGTTTCTTACATTAAAGGATTAGCTAATGTGTAGCAGGAGAGGCTAAATTTCTTTACATTGTAACATCTGTTGGCTTGAAGGTGTATTTTTTTCCCTATGAGCCTAACCACTACTACAATACTGGCAATACTGAAAGTGATTTATATCTTTCTGAGGGATTCCAGCTCCTGCCTGAGCAAAACACCCCATCAGATTAACATGCCTTTTGTTTGTTATAGCAACTCCAAATCTCTAAAGCCTGGTTACAGACACTTTTGACAACCAGCATGCAGGGAGTAACACTGGCCACACCAATGAATGCTTTCTGAAGAAAAATGTTTGGGGCACTGAAGCACACTTCCACAAAGCACTTGACAACAGCATGAGAAGATGCTGATGCAAACAGAAAGATTATTCATTAGAATTTAGTCGTAACCAGTCTGGTAAATGTCGATAAAATACAGGATTTCAGAGACAATTCCAAAGCTGCTCTATCACAATCTTTATGAGAAAATGGAACACTAAAATGTAATTTTCATATAATCACTCTCTCTTTACATCTACATGGAACCCTGCTGGGCCTCTGCACATGGTACAGTATCCATTCATGAAACATTACACCAGGATTAAGACTTCAGATCACCAATTTAGTAGCATGGTCATTTAAGAATTTTCTTTTTTAAGAATTAACTACTTCTGAACACACACGTTTTAAAAATCCCTTTGTTTTTAAATTATTGAATGTTTAACAAACATTTATAAATAAAAAGCAGCAACAAAAATAAAATCTCTCACCTTCTGACTGTATATTCCAAACAATAAGAACATTATCAATATCCACAGAGATTACATGATCACCAAAAGGCTGTAGAAGGTGTATCCTTGCCTTGTGGCCTTCATAGGTATGAACCACCTAAAATTTCAAAATAGAAATGCTTCCAGTAAGCTGATAAGGTAGAGTTTCATGTTAAGGTAATACTTAAGGACAGCTAACACTTGTCAGCAACAAGTTCAAATAAAATTTATGGAAAGGCCACACAACTTGAAGTGGAAGACAGATAATTGTATCTGATACTTAAAACTGTTGGCAAAAAATATGACACCTAAGTACTTTTAATTATTTCTTTTCAATTAATTTCGCTTACATGAATTGATGATTTTTTTAAATCTTTAAAATAGCTACTTAATTATTGTAATTCATGTGTAAAACATAGTTCAGCAATTATGGAATTTGCTCTTACATTCTTCTGGTTTAAGCTTTTTACTTCTTATTCTACAGTTTGTTTCCCTAAAATTGAAGGTACCAAACATCTATGGAACTATGCATTCGTAGAAGATTAACTGCCTTGATACTGCAAACACTACACAGCTGTTTTGTATTACTGAGTAATAAGTAAGTTAATAAAAACCTCTTTGTTCCTGGCAAAAGCATGGAGAATATTGTCATATGAAGCAAATATCAACATGCGATCTGCTGCCAAACATGTGATGTCTTGTGGCAAAGTGTTACCTGTTGATCAAACAAAAGAAAAGTTAAACAAGTTCCAGGTTCCTAGCAAGAGAGAAAGCTCAACAGTGTACTTCTTTGGCATGACGACCCACAAAGAAAGCCCTCTGGTCGAACATTATGTTGAATTTTCGAGAAATGCACACATTTCAGAAGAATGCAAATACAACTACAAAACATTACACCAGTAACAACTTCGTAAGTAACATAAGACTGGTAGATCATAAGGTCGTTCTTTTGAAAAACATTAAATAATTAATTAGTGAATTATCTCTGTAAGTAAAGATACACATTAGCTTTGTGAGGGCTGGAAACACAGCTGATAAATTCTCAACATTAGCAATGCTTATTAGGTTAAGTTATTCTGCAGGCCTAGGAGTTAGTGACCCACTCCTGCACCTAACTCCTGATCACACTGAGAATTCAACGCTCTAAGAATACTCACTCCCCACCTCACAACTGGTTCAGAAAGAGCGTCTAATATTGGGATATATACTTTACTAGCCCAAAAGTTAAAAGAGTCAAAGTTGCAGACCACACTGAGAAACTGGTGGCATAGTCCCAAAAAGTAGAAAACTGTAAAAAAATACTGTAGGGAATAATACTCTCCAAGGAAATATAAAAAGGCAAATTATGGCACTTAACACTTCTGCAGAGAAACACCAGATCAAAAATCACTGTGGGAGTGCACCTATGATACAGACTTGCATGGTCACACAGCAGTCTTTCTGACAAAGGTGCTTTGTACTGTGAATTATTGGCAGACACAAAGAAAACTGCACCCTCTGCTGTACTGCAGCACAGCTTCAAAAGGAAGAACTAAAATAAGAAAATAAAAAAAGGTTGCACTCTATGAGGCTTCATTTGTTTGAACATATCTTCCCACAGCACCTCTGAAGTGACTCAGGCTTACAACCAGGTTACAGATACCCAGTACTCCACAGGAGCTGTATGCAAGGCTGCTTAGGCTATGACAGTTTTAGGCAGACCCAAATTAAAAAGTTCAGAGTACCAACCACATAACATCAACAAACCAAAAGCACCATAAAAAAAGAGGTACAGCTTTCATTTTTTTCAATGGTAAAAACAGAGGTACAGCTTTCATTTTTTTCAATCACAGTTTTGTATGTCAGCATCTCAATTTCTCAAAAAGCTTAGATTATTACATATGTAAGAAGATGCAGCCCACTGAACAGAATATGCAATGTTTTTACGATTTTGCAAGATGAAAACAAAGTTACATTAATGTGTTTACAGCTTTAACAATGCACAGCTGATCATCTAAATCTACTTCTGGTTATGTGACATTTATTCTCAAATTTACAGGTGCTCTGTTAATAAAAAATATTTTATATATGAGGTTTCTGTGAAAACTTCGTGGTATACAGAAGTAAAGCCCCTACTTTTCAAGTCAGAGTGCATCCCTCCAAATCATGTAAATGTCAAGTGAAAGGGACCTTTGGAAACCAACCAGTTCAACATCCCACCAGCTCCTCACAAGGCTTGATTATGACCAGTACTAGACTGAGTTAGCTGCAGCTGTGCCCAGCTGAGTCTTGGACACCTCTGGAGAAGGAGTTCTGCTCAAGGTCTACAAGGTACCATACTTACCTCTTAGGGCCGTTTTTCCTACCCTCCACCGTGACCCTCACAAGCTACAATCTGTGGCTGTTGCCCCTTGCTGCTCTGTCTACCACTACCACCACCAGAACAAATCCAGCCCTTCAGGTAACAGGCTGCCTCTGGGTCACCCTGTATCCTGCCCTTCCTAGCACTAAGCAGATCCAGTTACTCCAGTGTCTCTTTTCATACTGCATGCTGTAGGCCCTGACACTCTCCTGACCCTCAGCATCCCTCCCGCAGGAGAAAGGGGAGCTGTGGAAGGGATGGAACCACACTAACAGTCCAGGCATGGCCTCACCAGTGTGAGGTGCAGAAGAAGAACAGCCTTCCCTGACCTGCTGGCTGAATTCCTAATGAGGCTGGATACACAGCCTGCCTTACTTACAGTTGGTCCACATTCAGCCTGGCACCAGCACAGCCCCAGCTTCTTTCCAGCAGCATGCTGTGCAGCCAGTCAATTCCCAGCTTGTTCTGTCCCAGGTGCAGCAGGATTCTGCACTCGTCCTTGCTGAATTTGGCAAGGCTCCTGCTGGCCCAAACTTCACATTTTGCAACAGCTCCCTGGACTGAAACTCTGCCATTCTGGGTGTCAGCTACTCCTCCCAAAACAGCATCCTCTGCAAGCTAATCCTGTAAGGGCATGATGCCTCATCACCCAGGCTGCTGAAGAACATGGGCCCTGCTGTTGACACCCAGAGTGCTTTGTCACCAAAGGCCAAGTGAACGTCAAGCCATCAATTCATATCCTTTGTATCCACCAGTACAACCAATTTCTAACACTCCCTGAAGACATCCACATCTATTTTCTTTACGTAATTATTTTCCTCCTATAATACTCTCCCAATAATCACAAAAACAACAAGAAAAAGGGATCTGAAATTAATTCAATAAATTAATAACTGAGCTTTATTCACTGTACAATCCTGATGGCTTAGAGGTGTTTTTGGAAGAACAAGACAGTAAGAACAGAAGGTTCACAAGGTATGTCTCTAAGAGAATTAAATCCCACTTTCAACAGTAGTCTTATTTCCAAATGGCTATTTTAGACTTCTGAGACTCCTTTTAATATCTTTCAGTGTAAATAATAGTAAGTACAATTTATTTTCTTGCTTTTGAATTGAGAATGAAGTGCAGATGTCAGACATGTTAAAAAAAACAAACAACAAAATAAGAGGAATGAACAATTTGTGCATACTTACTCACAGCCACAATACCAAGCTTCTTCACCTGCAATGAAAATGTTTAAAAGGTGTTTTTAGTGATTGGTTGCAATGAATTTGCTACAAACAGAAATTAAAAACTCTAGGAATTAACCTAGATCAGACAACAAATTTGATACCTCACAAACCAGAAAAATTATTCATCCTTGTTTACCACACTGTCTACTGAAAAACATATAGACAGCAGGTCAAAAGGAATGGGACAACGCATTTGCCAAAAGACAACTACTCACCAACAACAAGTTGTGCTTCCTGATGTATTTTACCCTAATGCACAGAAAACTAAGGACATGTTGGTGACCCCGAGGAGCTTGGGTACCTTAGTCTCCACATCATCTCTGCTTCTACCATATTTTCACTACAACCACACTGCATTCTAATTTTATCTCTGTTCACACAGAATTTGCTTTAGTTGCAAGCATCTAAGCATCTCTGCCCAGTGATGATCACTCCTATACTTCAAAGGCTGTGAAGAAGACTGACATGAGCGAAGGCTAAAAGGCACCACAGAAGCGCAGGAAGATCCCTGATGTCTGCACTCTGGCGTTCACTATACTCAAATCTGTGTAATTACTGTGTCTTATACACTGAAAATTCGATTGAACCTGCTTCGATTGAACCCAGGGAAGTCACGGAGTCTCCCTCTTTTGAGACATTCCAAACCCACCTAGACATGCTCCTGTGTAACTTGCTCTAGGGTGACCCTGACTTGGCAGGGAGGTTGGTCTGGGTGATCTCCAGAGGTCCCTTCCAACCCTGAGGGGTTTGGGATTCTACACTGTAAAAAACGAGTTCGTTTGAACTTAGTTATGTTCATCCGTTTTCATACAGGAGTTTTAATTGGATCTGACTGTCCCCCGCCCCTAAAATGTAACCCTCAAACGCTAAACCAGAGCGGGTGAGCTTTGATTTATCTTGTAACGAAGGAAAAACTTTAGCACCTGGGCGCTCCCGACGGATGGGCTATGCCGCATCGGCTAGCGCTGCCCACGTGGCTGAACAAGCCCATTCCCAGCCTGTTCAGCCGGCAGCCTCCCTCCTTCTCTTCCTCCCTCGCTGCCTCTCTACCTCCCGGTCACCGCCGGCTGCAGAGGCGCGGCACCGGGGCGCCGCAGCCCCGCACACGCTCCCGCATCGTGACGGCGAGGGCGGAGGGGGGGGAGGACGTGGGGAGGAAGAGGCGGATCTCCCTGCACGACCCCGGCCTCCCCACGACCGATCGGAGCGGAAAGGAGGCCGTGAAAAAGGAGCGGGGACCGGGACGCCGCGTACTCACGTTGTAGGTGTGGACGCTGCGCCCGACGGCAGCGGCCAGGTAGAACTCGCGGTGGCGGCCGTGATAGCGCAGGACGTGCGGGACGTGCCCGCTGAAGCGGCCGAGCACCCGGAACGCGGCGAAGAGCCCCGCACCCTCCCGCGCCATCGCTCCGCACGTGTGCACGTCCGTGTGGACGTCCGTGTCCGCCAGCCTGGCACCAGCNNNNCGCAACTGCGCGGTTTTTTTTCCTTTTATTCTTCATTTTTGTATCCCCTTTTATTCTTCATTTCGTTATCCCCTTTGCCGTCGCAAAGCACCAGGTCCGGTTGCGGGTGGCCCCGCCGCAGAGGCGGCGGCGGAGCGCGGAGTGAGCCCACCTCCGATGGCGCACCCCGCGGGATGCCCGCGTCGCAGCCTCTGAACTTCCGGATGTGTCTGTTTTGGGGTTTTGGTGGTGGTGGTAGTGTTGGTTTTGTGTGTGGGTTTGGGATTTTTTTAAAATAAATTATGGATATTAAAAAAAATACCAACCCGCAGGATGACTCTGTTGCTATGACTGCACGGCGGACAATGCGAGTGAAGTCCGGCGGAGGAGGCAGAATGAAAAGCCGCGCCACCCCCAGGCCACCTATCCCAAGTTGTTGTAGCTTCTCCACACAGCCACCAGCTCCCGGGCTTTGCTCTTGTCGCACGGGGCCGGGCTTACCGTCCCGGGGGCGCTCCCGGAGCTGTCCCCGGGGCTGTCCCGCTGCGCTGTCCCCGTACCCTCCTGTGACGCGGACCAGCCGGAGCAGTGATGCTGCAGGACGGACCGGGTGACGCGCCACAGCTCCGGCCGCTCTCCGCATTCCCGTGCCCGCTCCAGGAGGCATTCCAGCAGCCGGCCCGCTCGCTCCGCCCGCCGGGAGTCCTGCGAGCAGACGGCCGGTCACGACCCTTAACTCCTTTTCCCTTCAGCGCCTCCCCAAGCATCCTTTAAAAGAGGCTGTCCATCCACCACTTCTCGCTCCTCATCGTTACCCCTTTCTCTCCGCTTTCCCTTCTTTTCCTGCCTTTTCGTCTCCCTCACTTTCCGCCCCTCTCCTCCCTTTTCCCCTCCTCCCCTCCTCCTCCTTTCCCCCCATACCGTTCCCCCATTCCCCTTTCTCCCTTTCTTGCCCCCTCTTCCCCCTTTTTTTTTTTTTTTTTTTTTTGGAAAGGGAATGCCACCTAGCCCCCGAGGAGTGCGCGCACCGGGGCGAACCTCGGACTGCTGCGTGCCCACCGGCTCGGAGGGCGCGTCCTCGCAGGTGTGAAATTCGAGTCGTAGCTCCTGGAGGGAAACAACAACAGGGGTTGCTCGTTAAAGCCACGTCCCATGGAGTTGCCTTCGCCGACTGCCAGCCCGGCTCGGGCACCCCGTTATACGCATCCCTCCTGCCTCGGCGCCCCGTGTCGCCCCGTCGGGGCCTCGCAGGCTGTGGGTGGCTG
>VXAZ01001667.1:49513-149009 GCA_013399875.1 Gymnorhina tibicen
CGGCCGTGCGGGGCAGCCGGTGCTGCGCTGTGCTGGGCAGCTCCGGGCTGTGGTGCCCGAGCCAGCGGCAGGGCTCCTTTTACCGAAAAACTGCCTGGTCTTTGCGCTAAGGGCCGGCTGCGAGTGTGAACCCTCCGCGTAGCTTCTAAACTACTTATCACCTTTGCAACCGTGACACCATCTTCAGCGTCGGTGAAGCATTATACAAGCGACTTTCAGTCCTACGGGTCTGCAAGGCGCTGGGAAGGGTCGGGTAGCGCTCTGGCAGGGGCCGCCCGGGCTCCTGCTCTCCGTCCCTGCCAGTCCCAGCTTCAGCGAAGCACATTTTAGGAAGGTCGCCGGAGGAGAACTGGACATAACTTCAAGGTCCTGTTTCACAGGTACCGGTTTACTAAACTAGCCAACTCCCGGCTTGCTAACCGAGATTTTCAGAAAGTAGCTGCCGGTGGTCAAGGGTAAAAACGTGGAGGCAGTGCCGTCCCGAGAGTTTCCCTCCGATGCCACCAGAGAAAGCACCAACCTCTTGTGTAAAGGTTGTGTCTGCATCCCAAACGTGTAGTAGATCCTCTTTTATCTTGTCGTGGTTACAGAGGCTGAAATTGTAGGTGGATCCCCGCGGCAAGAAGGCGATCTGAAGAAAGATGATCAAGCTACAAAGGACTGTGTAAGAAAAAGCCAAAGGTTAATTCTCCTGCACCGCTACGTGACCCGACAAGGCACGGAAGAGCTGAAGAGAGGGACGCCGGTGCTTCAGAAGCACTAGAGAAACTGGTTGGTTACCGTTGTGATTATCCATGATGTCTTTACACGTTGTTTTTCTCCTCCCGGGCTTCAGATCGTTGCTGGCTTCATATATGTACCTGTACGCCTACGGAAATAAAGGTTTCCAATTCCATAACCGGGGCTCATTTGGACGTCTCTTGCACCTCTTTCCAGAACTGTAAATAATTATTACTCAGTCTTGAAGTTGTGTCACTGATTCGAAAATAAAACCGGGATAACGAATAATAATCAAAGGCATCATCCAAACCCAAACCAAAACAAAAGAAAATACAAAAGCTTTGCAACAGACAATCTTGCTTGAAACAAGTGTGAGTAGCCTTCCCCATAACCACGTGGGGTGCAACTTCAGCGTGGACTGTTGCAGTAACACCCGATTTTCTCTTGAAGGCGAGAAGAAAACGCTTCGGGGCACCTGCAGAGGGTCTGCACGGGGGTGGGCGTGCATACCCTTCACACTGAGGTTGCAGGGTCATCTCCAGTGCATCATTTTAACACGCTAGCGCGGGAGCGGATGAAGCATAGTGATCGTTTTCCATCCCCGTCTACAAGTGGGTTTGTTTTTTTTTTCTCGAAGGTGAACGTTTTATCTTACAAACAGCTTTACCAGGGAGAGCCCCTTCGCTTGCTTAGGCTGCGGGGAGTGCAGGCGAGGAGCACCTGCTCGGCCGTGGGGACAGCCTAGCTGACAGGGCAGTCGGCTGCATCGTGCACTGGGGACGGGGATGGGGGGACTTCGGGGACAGGCTGCCCCGGGCACAGGGTATCGGTATGAGGGGGAGTCGGGGGCGAGTCTGCCCCGGGCACTGGCGACCCGGATGCCCGGGGTCCCGGGCCGAAAGGAGGCATGGCCCCGCTCCCTCCCTCGCACCGACGCCTCTGTCACGTTCGGCACCAGCTGTTCCGTCGTCCTGCTGAAGTGTTTCACGGAAAGCGCCCCGGGAGCCTCTGCGGAAGCCCCAGCCGGGGGCGTGCTCGTTTTCGGGGAATACTCCTCCGGCATGAGTCATGAGGGAAACCCTGGAAGGCTGCCGCGGGACAACGCGGCTCTCTGGCCCGCTGAGCTGGGAACCAGCCAGAGCAGCTTAGTCATCAGTGGGTGCCTGTCCTCTTGAGTGGGTTCCCGCCCTGCTCTAGTCTTGGATCTCTCCCTTTTCTCTTTGTTTCTTCTCGTCCTGCATCTCGCAGCCCAGCTGGGAGCTGCCTCTCGCTCCTCCCGGGTCTCCGGGTGGGACGGCGATAGGCGGCCGCAGCGCCCCGGTCTCCGCTGAGAGCTCCTGGTCTCTGTTTCAAAGCGTGGCCACAGCCCTGTGACTCCGTGAATGTGTGTATGTGTCTGGTTTTTTGTGTGTGCGTGTGTATACACCTAATTCTAGTCATAACTGACGTTTCAAAATCGATGCCTTAATAGCTATTGCACTAATGGAGATGTGTCTGCAAAGCGTCTGCAAAGCTGTACCGAGCTCGGTAACCCTCGAGAGCACTTGAGAAGATGCTTACCTGCATTGCTCTCACAGTGCTGCCAAACAAATTCCAGTTTCCTAAAGGATGTCTTGTTCTCATATTCTAGAAGAGGTTTTCTTAATTTGCTTTAGTCATGTGCTTTAGTCTTTCTCCAGAGATTTCTGTCTGAAGTTGCTAATGGTCTTCATGGAAGTTATTAAGTTGATAAAAATATGAATCTGTTAAATAGTTTTGTGTTTCTCTGCATAATCAGAGGTGCACCATAGCATAAATATCACCTTAGGTTAGTTTTATTGTACACCAGAGAACCAGTGTCATAACCCATGAAAAGCCTATTTGTGCCATAAATTCAGTGTAATACTAATCTAGGGCCCAGGAACATATTATTTTTACTTTTCATTGTTCATTTGTCTTTACTGAGCAGCACATAACCCCCTGTGAATAGCTAAATAAAGGTGTTTATTTGTCAGTACCAAACAGGACATAGTAAACTTGTGTGTAGATAAAGGGTACAACTATGTTTTAATGCAAATAGCAACGGGTTGAAATTCTTCTCTGTCACTGGTAGTTTGCATATGCTTTTATTTTTGAAGTTGCGTTTCCAAAGATAGTAGTAGAACAAAGTTGCAAAAGACATTGGCAATACACTCAGATCAGCAAATTAAGAAAAACGTGATTTTTAAAGGGAGCAGAAATATATGTGTCTATAAAAGACAATTTGGCATTGAAAACATGCTTGTAAGTTCAAATGAAAGTCTATTAGGAAAAAGGGAATTAGCTTCTTTTACCAATTTTTCTTTTTTTATGGAAAATTTCTGTAAATAAATAGTATCTCTCAAAAAATTCACTAATCTCTTAAATCTCATGCAGCAGTAAACTCATAAATGTCAGATTATGATGAATATGTATTCAAGTTTGTTTTCTATTTCAAATTCTTCAGAGAGAAAAGTTCAGTTACTGACATATGTACTAGAGAGGTAAGGGGGGAAGGAGGACTAGAAAAATCTGTTCATATTTATAACTAGAGCAATTCAAAACTTTTTTGTGCTTCAGCCAAGAGTGCTGCAGCCTCACTTCTGACATCAGATTTCAACCCAAGCAGTAGGCCAAATTCAAGGGATTTGGAAGTGGTTGCCATTAAGAAAAATAAGTCACAAGAGGCATTTTTCTGATGGATATTTATAGTTAATACACCTACTTTCCTCCTTAATCCCTGTTTCCTGGTTGAATTGAAGACCTCACGTTTGTAGTGGTGCTTGAGCAGTGGGAAGATGGGATTGAGAAATAGCTGTTGCTATTTTGCTGCAGGTCGAGATGCTATCTGTGGGTGGGACTGCTGCCAGCCCTCACCAGGAGAAGAAAGACAGCATGAAGTAATTGACTTTGGTAGACATTTCTGATCAATATTATTATATTTATGGCATTATAATTTATTATTTTGGCTTGTATTTACCAAGCCAGTTTTGGCTCTTACATCTTGGTCCATGTAGCTGGAAGGCAAACCTTATGCTTCTTTTCTTCTTCATAAACATGAGTAAATATTCTTTCCTAAAACCTCTCCTACTACAGAAATGCCATCATATCCAGGACTCTTAGCATATTTATACTTTAGATATATAGGCTTTGGAAATTTTTTAAATTCAGCACACAACCAGCTAATCAAAAAATGCCCTGCCTGTTGCAGCTTGGGTGTGTGAATACCACCATCAAGAAACGTCAGCAAACATGAAGATGATGTTAGAGATGACCTTCATGCACAGACCATGGGGACAAAAGCTCAATGGCCTCACATTTTTTTCACATGTTTTTGTTAAAAGAATTTTATTTCAGAAAATTATGCAAATCTTTTTCCTTTGAAGCATAATAATTTCCAACACAATGGAAATTCAAAGTGGTGCCCACCATTTTTTTCCACATTCCTATACAATGCTTGGAGCCTGCTCTTCCTGGTCACAGACACACAAGACTGGCTGGCTGTCCCTTAAGAGTTCACCTTCTTGAACACAAGCAGGTGAATGCTGGTGATGATCTCCACATGCCACTTGGAAAAGGTGTGTATATCCCCTCAGTGGCACCTGAGGGTGGCTGGTTGCTGGCAATGAACAAAACATCTCTAAGAGGGTCTAGCAGCTGTTGCCTTTGGTACTCCTGAGTTTCCACCGGAGATCAAAAGACATGTCAGCAAAACACAGGAGCATGCCCACATTATTGGGTAAAAACCTAATCATTTTTATCTAATATGGCAATGGTACATGATGGTATTTATTTGGGTAGCTGCTGTCTAGACCATCGGCACATCTGCAGGACTTGGGCATGTGAGTCCTGACGTGAACACAGAATACCTTTCTCACAATCCTCCCCATGCTGGTGGCTTCAACATGGGCACGTAAAAACCCCATAAGTTTGAACATCCAAGTTGTCTAAGTCCCACAACATCAACTGCAGATACACTCTTTCTTGTAAAATGTTCATAAGCACATTTTTCTTAGTACTATTTGTTTCTAGCATTAACTTCCTGTCTCTTTAGGAAATTGAACAGCCATCCAGAAGAGAAGTTTCCAGGAATCAGACTGATGGCCCCCTTGCTCTGGGCTCGCTCACTGGGGTCCATGCTCTTAGCTGAGTTCCTTTCCAACCGGGCTGACTAATCATAACAGTGGGGATCTGTTATTCTGTGTGGACATCCATTGCTAGAAGGCATAAAATGCACATTACCAAGAGGAGTCACAGTGATTCCCTGCCAGAAGAAGCCTTCAAAGACTCGTCAGTCTTGTGGTTAATATTAGGGCCTTTGAGGGACTGCAGTCGGTGAGTTAAACAGACTTGTCCCTACTGTCCTATCCATTGCCATTCCCTGTTCTCTTCTCATCTTTGTTTTATCTGTCCAAGCATCTTCTGCCACCACATCTCCAGTGTCAGCCTCTGAGTCTTTTACCCTGTTATTCTTATTCAGTCCAAATAATTTTCCAAGTCTACTATTAAATACTTATTTTCAAGCTTTTGCCTTTCTTGGGTAGAAAAGAGTTTACCTGCCTTCAAACTCTGCCCTTGCTCTCTCCCATTTCTCATCTTTTGAAGTCCCATGAGAAGTTATTTAAAAAATGTTAGTTGTATCTATTCTGATTCACAAATCCTAAAATATCAGAATTGTAACCATGTCATGGTTCCGGGAATTCTTGGCTCATCTTAGTTAAGACTGTTCAGATATTTAAGTCTTGTGTAATCATAACTTACTAACATGTTTAATTTTCTTTGAATTGGGTCTTGCGTTTCCTGAGTTAATGAATAGGCATTACAACAGTGCTGTCATTTTTATCCTTTTTTTCAGTAGTACTCCAATATAACTCCAGCATTCTTCTCTCTCCAGTTTAATATGCTGACACTGAAACTTATGATTTGAAATGTAGCATTTAAGGATAAACTGACAGGAGCATATGGAAGTACTTTGATCATGTCCACTGTGTAAAATCTGAACAAAAGGAAGCCATCACTTCAAACTTTAAACAACTCTCAGCACTCTCTTGAAGTGTAATGAATTTTGCATTAGAATGGGTATCCATTGACTGGATATGCCTGACTGTATAAGAAACACTTTTTGAATCACTAAAGTAGGGTGAGGAAGCTCAACACAATAGTTTTTCCTTCAGATCCTTGCTTTGAAGCCACCACATTTAGCCAGGGAGGTCAAAGATTTTCCAGCTAGAAAAGATGAGGAAAAATCAGTTTCCTACATTTGAAATATTTAACCAACTATGTGGGTTTTGTCTCATCCAAGAATTATTTCGGTAGAAATCCGGTTGAACTATTGATGTGTTTTGTCAAGGGAGATACCCTGAGGCACTTACTCAGCAAGGTGAATTAAAAACTCTCAATTCTTGAGAAAGTCAGTCTCCATGTTATTGAAAGGAGTGAAACCGAAATGACATCCTTACTTGATCAATAACGAGACCCACAACTTCTGGAGAAGTGGAAGAATGATATATATACAACTGGAGATGTTGATTGCTTAATAAAATTTCATTTTTCTGATAAGCAACTGATAATTTTTGAAAATCAACAAATAGCCTGTCCCTTCTCATCTACTTGCTCTTCTATACACTTTGTTGCTTCCTTTGCCTTTGAGCAATGATGATTTTATAAAATGCTTCTGAACATTTCAGTTGCATTCTTTTTAACAGGAATATAATTAGACTAATGCTGCTATAACTTTGACATTATCAATACAATGAAAGGGTAGTGAAAACCAAAAGATAAATTTGTAAATTTTTTTCTCACAGGTGTTAGTAAAGTAAGTAAATTATTTAATTGTCATGCGGCTGAATGAAAGGATAAGGTCTAAATTAAATGTTACAAATACTGAGATATCATATTCACTATGGAGAGCAACCTAACTTTAGCATTACAAACAACTTGCTATCAAACAGCTTCTTATCTTGCCATTTCTGACTGAAGCACAGTGTTGACAAACTTGTGCCTTTGTGCTGTTTCCGTCAAAATTTGAAGTAAGCCTAGACAATACTGGAAGGTTTAGATAAAAATGGGATTCATTTATTATATTTCTGTATTTTTGTTAAAAGAATTTTATTTCAGAAATGATGCAAATCTTTTTCCTTTGAAGGGCTGCAGAAATAACCAGAATTAAGCTTCTTAATAATCACCAGATCCATTTAATCTCATCCAACTTCAATATGCCTTATAATTTTTTAAAGGAATATGGAAGTTGGCTGTGTTTTCTCTCTCTCTCTACTCTCAAAAAGAGAAATATGCCATAAATCTTCTGTATGTAAATAATGCTGAATTATATTTTGCCAAGAAAGTAGACAAGTATATTTTGCCAAGTACAGTAAGACATAGATGCACTGCAGCCCCAGGGAAAGCAAATGGAAATTCCCCGTAACTGTAACTAAGAGGATATCCAACTCTCACTGTACTCCTGATTTAAAGTATATTCACTCAGAACTGCAATTCTCTATGCTGCTGCTCAGCTGTTGCCTATTCCAGCAATACTCACTCCCTACAGGAAGCCCGTTACACAGATGTCTTTCTTAATAGCATACCAAATAATTATAGTATCAAAGAATGGCTTGGCTTGGAAGAGACCTTAAAGATCATCTGGTTTCAAACCCCTTGCCATTGACAGGGACACCTTCCGCTAGACCAGGCTGCTCCAAGCCTCATCCAACTGGGCCTTGAACACTTCCAGGGATGGGGCATCCACAGCTTCCCTGGGCAACCTGTGCCAATGACCCACAGTAAAGAATTTCTTCCTAATATCCAGCCTAAACCTACCTTCTTTCAGTTTGAAGCCATTCCCCTTTGTCCTGTCACTCCATGCTCTTGTCAAAAGTCCCTCTCCATCTTTCTTGTGGGCTCCCTTCAGGTACTGGAAGGCCACAATTAGGTCACCTCAAAGACTTCTCTTCTCCAGGCTGAACAATCCCAATTCTCTGTCTTTCCTCATAGCAGTGGTGCCCCATCCCTCTGATCACCTTGATGTCCCTCCTCTGGACTCTCTCCAACAGCTCCATGTCCTTCGTGTGCTGGGACCCCAGAGCTGGAGGCAGCTCTGCAGGTGGGGTCTCACCAGAGCGGGGCAGAGGGGCAGAATCCCCTCCCTCCCCTGCTGCCCACGGGGCTTTGGATGCAGCCCAGGACACACTTGGCTTTCTGGGCTGGGAGTGCCCATGGCCGGCTCATGTCCAGCTCTCACCCCAAGCACCCCCAAGTCCTTCTGGGCAGGGCTGCTCTCGATCTGTTCATCCCCAGCCTGGGTTGGCACCAGGGGTTGCCCTGACCCAGGTGCAGCACCAGCACTTGGCCCTGTTAAACTTCATGAGATTCCCAGGGACCACTTCTCAAGCTTGTCTAGTTTCTTCTGGATGTCATCCCATCCTTCAGGAGTGTCAGTTGCATTCTCAGCTTGGTGTCGTCTGCAGATCTGCTGTGTGCACTCAATCCTTTAATCTCTGTCATTAGTGAAGATATTAAATAGCACCAGTCCCAAAAAGGGGCCCCTAAAGGACCCATCTCATGGTCTTGGATTTGCATCATTGCAAATGACCCATGGTCTCAAGACAAGGGAAAGGCCAGGGAAGCTACAACACACAGCAGCACCATACACATTACTGCTTTGAATGACCCCAGATGTCAGCCTGAGAGAGTTGTAGGAATATCTACGCTGAAAGCACTGCAGTTCACTCTTTGTTACTGCATTCATGGCATCCTTCCTTGCAGGCTGCTTGTCCTGCACACAGAGAGGACAGCAGCATTTCCTGCTCACTCTAGAGCCCAGATCAGCAATGCAAGGAGCTGCTGCCTCCCCTCCAAAAGTGGCAGCTCCTTTGACATCAGTCCTGGGGGAAGTGGAGCCTGGGAATGGAGATTTTGCATCCTGTCAGAACTGCCTTCCATCCTGCTGGTAATTTTTTCACGAGCTGATCTGACGTGTGCTTCAAGATAAAACTACCCCAAAAGTCACTGGGGTATTCCATTGGATAAGGTAACCTGTAGCATGCGTGAGGTTAACAAAGCTAGAATTTAGGTAAAATGTGCATATCCACTTCACCTTATTCACATGTTCTGTTCTGTTCTGAGTTTCATGTCTTTCCAAGCCCGGGGCACACACACCACATCCCTGTATAATCCCTGCCTACAGGCCCTGAGCTACATCCTATGCCCCAGCCTGGCTGCAGGCAACCACCTGCTCTCTCAGCCCTGCTGCCACCCCTGCTTTCTCTCTCCAGAAGTCGGCTTCCATATATCCCAAATACCACCCAGGTCTCTATTTTTAACTTTCCTCTTGCTTTCTCATGCCTCCTGTTAGCAGCAGCCAGCCCAGGTGAAAGCAACAGCAGAGGGTGGGGAATGCTGTGTCTTTTGCACCCATTCCTGGCAGGAGGCACCAGTTCAGACCTGCTGCTGGTGTTGGTTGGTTGCAGTCATAACTTGACTGGAGCAAAACATTTTCCACAAGTTCTGTGTGACGAGGAAATGTAGTATGTGGTAGAGGCATCAAAACAGTGTGAACCCAAGACAAGTTGAATTTAGCAGAGGGTTGAGCTCAGGGAATGAAGAGCTCAGGTCTGTGCATAATCTTGACAGCTGCAAGGTGGAGGTGTGTGACATTCAAAGCAGGGCGTGAAGTAAATGGGGTGGAGAGGAAAATGAGACTTTGGATTTAGATCTGTGCTTAAGCAGTGCTAGGGAGAATGTTCTCCACTAGAGAGATGCAGAGACCTTATTTCTGGGGACCCACATGAAGCACACAAGAGGAGCCACATGCAGGACACAGCAGGAGCCACGTGCCAGCATGGTGCTGACTGGCTGCACACAGCCTGACAGGTGGCCACATAACAAAAACATACCAGTGAGTAAACCTTCATGCTCTGATGTCACAGCAAGACACTCAAAAGTTTAGCAGAAGAGGGGGAGGTCATAGGGAGAGGAAATGTAAATCGTAGGGATTTTTTCTGTGTTCTTGAACCTGGCAAAGGAGATGTGGGATGCCTTATTGGGAATTGTCCTTGGACAGTAGGGTCGTGACTTGCGGGGAATTAATTAAAATATTTGTAAAAACAAATATTTGTTCAGCTGCAGCTGCTCTGTGTCCACTCGAAGGCAATGGGAACTTAGGAAACTGGGACCCAGTCCCTGTTGCAAATAGAAGTGGGTTCTGGTAGGTTAAACTAAACTGGGAGACATTGTTCTTACAGCCTAGATGACCAGGTTCAGGTGAGGTTGTGACTGGGGAATGCCTTCTTACTCACAGAAGTGTATTTCTCTTTAATATCTCTTGATGAAAATTCTGAACAGCTGGAGGTAACTCACTTTGGCATTTTGGCTTTATGACTGTATCTTGGAAACTAATGTCTTAACTATGCTTTTGAGGACTGTTCCATAAAGAATTTAAAACATCCTCTGGCACTGATGTTTGTGTAAAACCAGACGTTTTGGTGGCTTATGTACTGAAAGGCTGCTAATCTATTTCCCATTTTTTTGGGTCTTGATTCACTGTGTGCTATGCAGTGTGAAAGAAATCAAAGCTGTTGCTTTCAGCATTGTTTTAAGATGGCCACACTCTGATTTTCTAATTGTGGGAAGAAGATAGAAAAGTAGCAGAGCCATGATTTGTGAAACAGAGACCCTGCTGCCTGAGACTCCACATCGAGCAAGTTCTTCACATACCGTGTGCCTGTCTTCAGTGTATGCCACACAAGCATTCCCACAAAAATAGCTTGGTCAGAGATTGACTGAGAACAGGTCTTTTGCTTTTTCAGTTGAAAATACTATTTTCTTTTTATTTTTGTATTGTTTTGGGGGTTTTTTGTTTGTTTGTTTTTTAAAGATGCTGGTAAAAACAAAAAATAAAAAAGGAAAAATAAATTTACAAAAGCTTAAAAAAAATCATGGAAAATTAAATTCACCATGATCCTGATTTATTCTATATGCACACATATAGCTCAAAATAGAGAGCTACAGAAAAACTGACAGAAATATTTGTGACAATGGTCTTTGGAAAGATTAATGCAAAGTTTAGCATCATGTTGTATAGGGTGAAATAACTGAAATTCATAAATGGAAGTACAGAACATAAATTTAATAAAATGACTTCAAAGCAAGAGAAAGTAGAAATGTTAGCAAATGTTGTCCAGAAAATAACATATTTTTTCTGAGAAGAATAGACTGCAGAGTATAAATGTAAGTACACTTTTTCCAGTGAAATACACTGACATATAATTTTGAGAAAAAACCCAAACAACTAGGAGATATTAGGGAGTTTAGATGTGGCATCCTTCTCAGATAAGTAATTTTTTTAAAAGCTTAAAATTTCTTTGAAAGACAAACCATCGTTATCTGTGAGTATTTTCTAATTCTATTTCTAATTATTTTCTAATTTTACAAGATATTATCTTTGTATTGGAGCTGAACAGTATATAGAATCATCATAGAATCACAGAATGGCCTGGGTTAGAAGGGACCTTAAATATCATCTGGCTCCTGCGCCACTGCTGTGGGCAGGGGCACCTTTCACTAGACCTGGTTGCTCAGAGCTCCATCTAATTCCTCTTTAGACGAAAATATTTAGACATTCATTGCCAAGAAATGTTTAAAGCAGATTTTTTGCATACTGAAATTCAATGCTTCTCATTTATATAATAACAATTACCTGAATGGTAAGAGTTGTTTCTCTTAGGAGAAGGAACACAGGTGGCATGAATGAATTACTCCTTTTGTGCAGTTCTAGTTAGTTCCAAGGTATGTACGTGCAATATCTTTTTCCTGAGGCTATGAAAAGATGGTGTAGAATGAAGGAAAGAAATGCTTTTGCCTGTCCTCTTACCTTATGAAAGGAGTCAGAGTATAAGCCTAATCTTCATGTGTTTCAGAACTTCCTTTTTTTTCCTTGAATCTTAGAGAAAGATGCTCAAGCAGACCTTCTTCTGGTTTTGCACTAAAAATCAGCTCTGTTGTAGAAATTACTATATATTATTTGAAATTTCATAGAATTTTAGAATCATTTTGTTGAAAAAGACCCTTGGACATTGAATCCAACCGTAGCAATGTCTAGTCCACCACTACACCATGTCCCTAAGTGCCACATCTACCCACCTTTTAAATACCTCCAGGGATGGTGATTGTACCACCTCCCTGGGAAGCCTGCTGCAATGCCTGATGACCCTTCCCATGAAGAAATTTTCCCTTATCTGGAGATCTAAACCTCTACTAGTGCAACGTGAGATCATTTCGTCTCATCCTGTCACTTGTTACCTGGAAGAAGAGTCCAACCCTCATCTGGATACAGGTTTGTCACCCCCAGGCTTATCTCTACTGAGCCTGTTTTTCTCCCTTTCCCCCTTCAAATCTCATTTAAAGCTGTTGCAATGAGCCTGGCTAACTGCAACAGTCCTTATCCCACTTTGAGACAGATGTATCCTGTCTGCTGCCAGCAGGTCTGCTGTCATGTAGCCCAACCCATGGCCAAAACCCCTGAAATTGTGCTCGTGATGAGTTATGGATCCAGGTATTTATCTGCTGGGTCTTCCTTTTTCTTTCCTCATTATTTCCTCTGACTGGAAAGATAGAGGGGAATAGCCCTCACACTCCTGATCCCTTAATCAGTCATCCCAAAGCCCTGAAATGTCTCTTGATTGCCCCTGTACTCTTATTGCAACTTTGTCATGCCTGCACAGAAAATCAATAATGGGTAATAACCCAAGGGCTGTACTGGAGTAGAAAGTTTTGTCATCATGTGTTTAACAAGGGCCCTGGGGAGGCAGCAGATGAAGATATTCAGTCCTGGTTACCTACCTAGGCTGTCAAAAGTAGGAAGAGATCTTTAAGGAACAAGTTCTACTTAAGTCTTTGGGCTAAGACAAGGTCCTTGCAGGGGATCAAATTGTCCTCTTTGGGGCTGAGTAGGGTAAATCACTCAGGTCCCCTCACTTGAACAGCTCATTCATCTGCTTCTTCTTCTTGCTGCTCTGACTGATGGTTCTGTGATTACGAACTCCATCCAACCTCATTTTGAGTACGCCACCCCGAGAACAGTGGAGAATTTCAACCCCTCTTTGCAGTTTTGGACTGCTGGCAGGTTCTAATCACAGCTTCCAAGGCATGTGCTGCTGAACACACCACTAAGTCAGCATTAAACATCTAAGGGAATTTGACCCTCAAAACTGTGAGCTTGATTGCTTTCATGGACTGCCTTTAAGCAGTACTTAATACCAGACAGTCGAAGTATTCTCTTGGAGGGTAGAGGCTTGGGGGGTTCAGCATATAACAGGGATATCAGAATCTGCCATCTGATCACATGAAGCTGAATTTTCTAACTTTGGAGATTTCAAAATGTTTTAAAATAAATTGGGTCCAAAATTCACAAGCAAAGCAGGAAATTAGTGGGCAAAATTATGATTTCTCCAGGTAAAATCCCTGGTGTCAGAAGTCTCAGTCTGTTTACAATGGTTGAAAACCTCCATTAGTCTCTTGAAAGGACTCCCTAATACATCATACCTTTCTGACAGAGTGAGTATTTGTTGTGGTTTTGGTAAATGCTTTGTTAAATCTGGTAGAACTTGACAAAACCACTTTAAGTGTATGTAGGTTATGTTTAGACACTGAAACACTAATTACAGTATATGAAAAAGTAGATAAATACACTATTTTTTGTGTGTAACTGACCACAAGAATGTTTTAGACAAACTGGACAGGATGAAAAAATATTTTCCAGGATATTTTTCTCTACTTAGATTTTAGAAGTAAATGCAGAAAGAAAGAAAAATTTCTCACCCTCCTATAGCTTTCAACTTTGACGAAAAAAAGTGTGTACCTAAGAAACCTCTGGCCTGAATGCAGCTATTTGGGGCAGAATGTACACACAGAAAACTTTCATTCTCCCATTCTTACATTGAGACAGATATACAAGTATATCATGCTAGATACTAGAAAGAAATAAGAAGTTTAAAAAGTCTGGAAATTGCCTTTTGCCACTTTCCAGGTATGGCTGCTTTTATGAGAAATGAGATTACGAGTATCACAGCTCTTGGGTCTGGAGAAGACAGCTCACCTGTGAGTTTGGGAAGTCCATGAGACACTGTTGCTCCAAGAAGTTTTTCAAAGTAATTGAGATGAGATGTTGGAATCTTCTGCATCTAATGGTTAAATTCTGCATCCTATGTGTTGGGTTAACAGTTTTTGAAGAAGGCTTGTATTTTCTTTCTTGTAAGGATCAAATCTAACGGCGAATGAATCTACTTCAGTGAAGAGGACTTAATTACATTTCTACAGATAACTCCAGATAGGGTTTTCAGGATATTTCTACTTTGTAGTTGCACAGAAGGAGAAAGAAAATATTGACAGTGCCATACATTAAGAAATCACACAGTATTTTACACCCCAGCCACTGAATCACTCAACAACTGTGTTCAACTCCACTTGTTATCACCACACAACAGATAAATCAGCTATTTGTAAGCAGAGTCTTTTTAGATATTCCAAAACTTATTGCGGGGAAATTGGGAAAAAACCCTACAAAGCAAGCCATTTGAACTCCATTTTTTTAGGAGTGGGAACCAAATGGCTTCTAAAATAACTGATATTACAAAATATTTCACGTTGCCTGTCCTAAAGAGGTATGAGGAAGGTATCCACTGATTTCTTCAAAAAGTTGCTTTCGACATAAGGAACATATACAATTAATTGAAAAGATTCTGCATTTTACTATTTTCCTTTTTATCATTAATTCTATGTGAATTCGCCTTACCTTTCCAGTTTTGAAAGAGCATATCCCATGCATGGGCTAAAGCTATGAATATTTAGTACTGTCTCTCCTAAGTAAGGATTGAAAGAATGACACCTCTGGCAAAAGCCCTGTTCCAATCCTAATAATAGTTATTATATTTTAGAAAGTGTCAGAATAAAGCTAACTTCTTCTCCAGCGGCAATCAACAGAAGCAGTAGCATAAGGAAGTATAGACAAGCTGTTCCTGCTCCCTCATAACTGAGTTCTTGTTTTCTGGGCTAAATATGTCAATTTTTAGCCATGTTTAACTATTCATCTGAGCACTACATTATTATACACAGCATATACGGATGGATACGTATCCTGTGAAAAGGGAATGGCTCAAATGCAGGAAGCTTAACTGCAGGGTGGCTTGGAAGGCAGAACCAGAGGGAAGAACACCATGTTGGGTGTCCTTGATAGACTAATCTACGTAGAAGTAGTGCTGGATGAAACCTTCCATAAACAGCTGGAAGAAGTTTCAAAATTGAAGGCCTTGCTCTTCATGGGAAACTTGAATATCTTCTGGAAGATGCTTGGATGTGCCGTGTCTAATATATATGTATATGCAACACTTGAAATCATTGCTCCTGGAGAGATAGTTCTCTATTCTTTAATCACAGGCAAACTTCTGTACCACAATTTTAGCCAGAAACAGAAATGTCATACAAGCTTGAGCCACACAGTCTCAGATTTTCTATTCTATTCTATTCTATTCTATTCTATTCTATTCTATTCTAACCTCCCAATATTTGATGTAGTGCTGGATGAGGACAAAGAGAAGACAGTCCACCCCACGAGTCTCTGAGGTCATTATTAATGACATGTTAAGATGACCAGCAAAATGAAAATCACAAACTAGATAGCACAGATCTTACAATAAACATCATCTTATGTACCTGCCCAAGGCAACATCATCTCACTTGTGGAGAATCCTGTTTTCTGGTGGGGGGCGATCACCTTTGTGGGGAACAGAGGAAATCCATGGACAGGCTTAGGGCCAAAGCCATATTTAACACAGCATCAACATAATCTATTTTCAAGTCTCCAATTAAACCAAAGTGATCTTCATCATCTCAAAAAAAAAAAAAAAATCAGCACCAAAAAGGTATTAGATAGTTGGCTCATGATATTCTCCCTCTGTAAATATTTATCCTATTAGAAGAGTGATTTTCAGGGAAATTCCTTGAGACTGCTGGAGACTGCTGGCCCATTCTGAGAAAGTCTTTTACTTTGTTACTGAGCCCTGGTAGAGAATAAAAGATTTACCCAGAAGAAAAGACTTTTGTCAAGGAAGATTTCAATGTAGTGTAGGAGCTGAGATAGAAGCTGTTTGGCTTGGAAAAGCCAGTGATGAGTAAAGACAGTATTGTGGTTGTCTTCCTTATTTTGATGGTGATACTTACAGAAAGAACTCTGCCTTTTTCTCTCTGAAGCCAGTGATTATCATAACTAAGGGCATGTATAAAGGAATAAGATTATTTTTAAAAATTAAATCATAGTGGCTAAGGTTCCAATTAAATTACAACTGGCAAGGATTATGACAGGCGAATAGAGCTATTTTTAAATTATATTAAGAGTTAGTGAATGAGGGAAGGAAACAGCTGATACTTCAGAAGTGACTATAAACAATGACAATACTTCTTTCTTCCTAAAAATACATAGAACTAGAACAGCTGTCAAGAGATGATAATTTACACTCTTCCCTACACTATTTCTAACAGAGGGTCTGTCAGCATGTGCTTGATCACACCAAGCTATGAAAATAACATGACTGTTCTAGACATTACTGAAGTGCTTCTATTCAAGCTGTGTTTTCTCACGTCTGTGTTATACCATAGCTTAAAGTTGTTGATCAATAATTTCTTATCTGATGGAAAGGGAATATAACACTTTGCTCTTTGCATTTGTTGTCTTTACTCTTGAGAGATGTTATTTTGTCTCAGAGAACTTGTACTTGAACTGAACAACCAAAATTTGTTCATACTACTTTTAAAGGTCAGACTTCTAATAATTCATAGTCAACATTTCTTTTTCAAGACTCAACTTTGCAGCTGAGAAATTATGAGTCTTGTTGAAAACGACATTTTAAGTTACAAATCACATTATGAGGTTTGCTTTTTCTTTTTCCTTTTCTTAAATTGGTGAATCATGCTCAGTTTTAATAGCATTTTTTGTTTTAATCCTAGAAACAGAAAGTTAAACTGTGGCTAAATGTTTGATTTACAGGGTTTTAAAAATATGAGTATTAATCACTTTCCTTCCCTGAAATGCCAAGGAAGCTAGAGGAAATCTTTTACAATTCCTTAGAAAAAAAGAAATAAATTTTGGGGATTTCACAGACTTCATAAACATTTTTCTCTTTGCTTTAGAAATGATCCACATCTTACCCATCCAAATCTTGGTTTCTTTAGGTTTTTTCTCTGTTTGCTCTGAAGCATGTCCAGAGAAGGGCAACAGAGGTAGAGAAGGCACTGGAGCACAAGTGTGATGAGGAGCAGCTGAGGGAGCTATAGGTGTATATCCCTGCGAAAAGCTGGCTCAGGGGGGAATTTATTTCCCTCTAAAACTTTCTGAGAGGAGTCGCAGCCAGGTGGGGATCAGCCTCTTCTCCCACGTAACAAGAAACAGGACAAGAGGAGCTGGCCTCAAGTTTCACCAGGGGAGGTTTAGATTGGATATTAGGAAAAAATTTCTTCCCTGAAAGGTTGTGAAACACTGGAACAAGCTGCCCAAGGAAGTGCTGGAATCACCATCCTTGGAATTGTTCAAAAAGCTTGTAGATGTGGTACTCAGGGACACAGTTGAGCAGTGGACTTGGCACTGTTGGGTTAATGGTTGGACTTAGAGGTCCTAGAGGTCTTTTCCAACCTAAATTGTTCTATGATTCTATGATTTTCAAAAAGGGTGTTTGATTTGGTATTTTCACCTCCAAACTTAAAATAATTCCATCATTAAAATGAAAGTTTAAGAAGAATTGACAAGAAAGACAGATTTATAAATGTCCTCAAACAGTCTGAGAACGCAGATGTTTAGTACAGCAAGACCCAAACAGTAAGAGTGTGTGAAGTAGCCTGTTCAAGAGAAATTATGTGCCAAGATGATGTTCTATGATGCTGACACTCATTTTCTAAGTTATCTAAGTTTAAGATTACACACTCTTAAATTATGGTGTATAACATGCTAGGGAATGCACTGAATTTATAGGGCCGTATCTGAATTTCTTACTCCCGAGGGGTGCCTTGCTTATTACTTGGATTGACCCTTTTGTGTGTCCTTGTGTCTGTTGCTGCTTTGAGAGTTCATTTGGTGTAGCAGGGAAACCCCCCATTTCAGTGAAGAGGCTTCTTGGGTTGTGCACCCTTCTGTGCACAGGGCCTGCAAGGCTTTGTGCTTCCTGGTGGAAAAATCCTGGGATTCCTGGACATTTGGAGAGAATGGGTGGCCTGGTCCTGACTCAGCAGAGCCATATACCTGCCAAGCTGAGGAATCTGGGGAGGGCAAATTCCAGTAATGAGAAGAGCTTCAGAGAAGTTGTGGAGGTGAAAGGACAGCAATGAGACACCAGAAATAACCCCACTACATCCGTCATGAGCTAAATTATGGTCTTGTCAAGACTCGCTACCAGCCTCCCACATTTGATGAGTGGCAGCAAGAAGGCCAAGACTAAACTTAATCTCTGCTTTTGCCCAGCACAGGGCTGAAACAGACCCAGGAGAACCGAAAATCAAGATTGAGACCCATAATGCTGCAATTATTCTATTATCTTGTCTCAAGAAATTAATACTTTGGAAAAGAGTACTAGAAACAGGTAATGTATAAAATGGATGCTGCCTAGGCTTACTAACACGTTTTGTGATGCCAGCAGTTCAAGGATTTCCTCTGCTGGAGGCAGCTTTCCATCAGTGTCCCTCAGTGGACCTACCCAGCATGAGCTGGTCTAAGCCCTGCCTGATTTCATTCAAATATTTTCATGGCTCCTATGGCGATTTATGCCACAGCTTGACAATGAGTTCTGTAGGAAAATGCTTCCATTGTCTGGTTTAAATCTGATGTCTGAGAGTTTCACGTGTCTTTTGTCCTAAGAAACAGTGCATATTCATCCCCTGGTCACCGCTTTTCCTATCCACTGGAAATATTACAAGTGCCCATCCACAGCTATCTCTTGCTGGTGGAAGAGCTCCTAAGTCTCCCATCACAGAAACTCCATCCTCTTTTCCTTTTCTGATTTGTCTTTTTTTGTATATGAGAGAACCAGAACTGCACTTGGTATTCATAATGAAGTATGTGATACACACAATTGCAGAATCATTTTTGTTTTCAGCTCTTTTCCAATTCATGTAACTGTAGGAATAATATTGCAACCAAAGAAAAGCTTTAGATTAAAACCACATGGTCTCTTAAAAGACATTATCTATAAATACTGCGTTCTTAATGGGTTCCAGTGTTTTATTTGCCTTTTTTGGATGCTTCTGCATAGGGCACTAATGGCTCTAACGTCTATGACCTGCACAATTCTATCTAACCTAGAAAACACAGGTAGGGTAGTTTCTTCATGTGTACATTCACATTATGTTCATTCACATATTCTTCACATTATGTTTCATTTATCACTATTGAATGCCATTCTAGCACTCTGTCACTCTGTACTGTGCAAACTTTAGAATAAGACTAGCTGCCAGAAGCTGCACTAAAAAGCGTCAATTATTTCATATACCATTTGCAAAAGTTGCATCTCACTGTTCGACTCTTTCTTCTAAGTCATAGAGGCTCAACATTAATTCTTGCTGACAATGTCCTGTCATTGTGAAACCTCACAATTTATTCCTACAATTTATTTCTCAACATTTAGCTGGTTGTTAGTCAACCTTACCCTCCCATGACAATTTAGTTTCTTTAAGGGACTTTCACAGGAGACCTTGTCTAAAGCTTTTCGTAATTCCGAATGTGGTGTATGACTGACTCACCTTACACATTTGATTGCTTCAGAGTAAACTGGTAATGCTGGTGATGCACAGTCTCCTACAAAACTGGTGCTGTTTATTCCTGAGTATGATGCCTGTCTCTGCCATTTGCAGATTCTCTTTTTCGTTGCTGTAGTCATACATTTCCCGGAACTGGAATCAGACTTAGTGGTAGTTAGACTTCTCTCCTCCCTGGACACCCACTGAGAATCTGGGACCACACTTGACACTAGCAAGACCTTCTCTGCCAGGGCATATTTGATCAGAAGATCCACACTGCTGCTGCCATCTCAGCTATTTCACATCTAGTTCTTTTCAAGCTTGACCTGAAAGTTTTTGCTCTTCAGCATCTCATTCAAAGCCGTTTTCTGAGAAAACCAAAACTTTTTCTCAGCCGACTCTTTAGACTTTTCATGTGCCAAAAATGGAGCAATGTAACACTATACAGCTCTATGTATTCCTTTTACTGGAGCATTCCTTTACTTTTTTTTTTTTGTCTCTTAGCTCCACAGCTTCTTTGGCACGGTGTCAGCTTCCAGAATAAATGAAAATACACTCATTATTCTGTTTTTATGTCTTTAAGTAGTTCTTCTCTTTGCCTGCCCTATTTAGACTGGTTTTATATCTAATTTCTCAAAAGTTCATTGATGTCTCTACACTTCATCTGTGCTTGACTCCTGAGTTAAAAAATGCCTTGTCTTACGACTAGATAACCATCATTCTGCTGTGGAACCCGGTTGCTTTTTGTGTGTGTGGGCATCTGTTGTCTTTACAGTCCTCATTCATCTGCCACAAAGATTCACTTGGGTTAGTAAATAACATATCCATGACGCTTGCAAATGATTTATATTTTGATCTATTATTTCCAAGCTCTCTCTAATAAGTTTCATTATTTTTATGTTGATCAGTGCACCCACACCCAGCCCTTTTAAGTAAAATATTAATTCATCAGGGGTTTTCTTCCCCTTCTGTAAGAATACTGCTCTTGAGCACCTTGTGGTAAATTCTACAGGTGTCTGAGGCTTATGGATTGAGCCAGGTTGCTTGGATTTTCTACAGCTAATTCAACTTTGTTTTTCTTCTTGTGAGTTCTCTGACAAGTTGATTCAAGAGGTAACAATTTACAATGTCTAAAATTTCAGTCCCCACGTCATAATCCAATGTGATATTTTCATTGTTAATCAGGTGGCATGGGAACAGCTGGAGTATCCCACTGCTAGAGTATTTTTTCAAAAATATGAAACTCCATGAGAAGTAAATCATTCTTTATGCGGCCTAGTATAGCTTGTCAGACTTTCTGCTTTGTCTAAAATGGAATCTGTTAGCTCTCTTTTCAGTGAATCAGTGAGTAGTTTTAGAAGAGGATATAGGAAGAACTAGGATCTCAGAAACTCTGACTAAGAAGTGGAGTCATCATGAAACGATTAATGTAAGTCTCAGACTGCTCAGAGCTGGCAGACTGTGCAAACTCTTGGAGCAGCTACTCTCCATTGTGTTAAGAAACAGACTAGAGAGAGGTATTTCATATTGACAATGGCGAATCCCAGTGGATTAAAATCCTATGCCTTTACAGGAAAGGACTAACATTAGGACTGTAGTACTGCCCACTCAACTAGGACAGAGAGAACATGTTAAGAAAGAGCAGAGAGGCTGCTGACGAAAATGAAAAAAAATGCAAAAAGATGAAAAAACCTGTGTAAAGTAGAATAAAGCAGGCAAACAAATTTTTATGCTGGTTAAACCTTGAGAAAACATTCTTAAAACATGAAGTACTTTTGAGCTTCAATAATACTCTGCTTAAAATTCCAAAACTATTGAATAACTACATAGTACTCTAGTCTTTTATTTTTTCATTTCGAGTTCTTCAACACTTGGCAGCTGCTGCCATTTAAATCAAATAGGAAGGAAATGAGTACTTTTGAAAAGAGTACTTCTGAGAGGAGTACTTTGTGAGGAGAACAACACTACAATGGTTATAACTGTGTATTGCCGAGCAGCTATGATTACACTGCTGCTTACATGGGTATTTGAGGCACAAGTCGCCAAGTTATTGAAGGTGAAACCAGAAAGCCAATCTCATGGAAAGCTGAGGGAGTCCATGCAGACTTCTAGCAATCTTCTAGAAATAGCACTGCAATGTCAGTTTTTGGGATGCTTACTAGGATGGGCACTAGAATGCAAGGCTGAGACTGTTGTGGATTTTTTTGACCAGGTAGCCATAGCGTAGCCATACTTGGGCAATAGGAAATGATAAGAGGGTCCCCTTCAAGCCTTGGATAGTTTATTTTCACTTATGTGAACTGATCATTCACTTTATTATATATTGGTCTTCTTAATCATTGACTTGTGCTTAAATAATAGAAGGTTGGAAGGGACCTTAAAGACCACCTTGTTCCAACCCCCCTGCTATGGGCAGGGACACCTTCCAATAGGCCAGGTTGCTCCAAGACCCATCCAACCTGGCCTTGAACACTCCCAGGGATAGAGCATCCACAACTTCTCCAGACAACCTGTGCCAGTGTCTCACCAGCCTCACAATAAAGAATTTCTTCCTAATATCCAGCCTAAACCTACCTTCTTTCAGTTTGAAGCCATTCCCCTTTGTCCTGTCACTCCATGCTCTTGTCAAAAGTCCCTCTCCATCCTTCTTGTGGAGTCCCTTCAGGGACTGGAAGGCCACAATTAGGTCACCTCAAAGACTTCTCTTCTCCAGGCTGAACAATTCTCTCAGCCTTCCCTCATAGCAGCGGTGCTCCATCCCTCTGATCACCTTGGTGTCCCTCCTCTGGATTGGTTCAAACAAGTCCATGTCCTTCGTGTGCTGGGACCCCAGAGCTGGAGGCAGTTCTGCAGGTGAGGTCTCACCAGAGCGGGGCAGAGGGGCAGAATCCCCTCCCTCCCCTGCTGCCCACGGGGCTTTGGATGCAGCCCAGGACACACTTTGCTTTCTGGGCTGCATCTGAACTATGAAGTGACATTCGTAGCACTGCAGTAAAAATCTGTGTAATAATGATAGCTATCCATCGTCACTGAAAGAAGGAATAAGCACAGTGTCAACATTTCTTGCTGTAACATTCTGCAAGTGTGTTTGCTGGCCACAAAAGACTGTCTTTGCTCACAGAAGTTTACATTATTTTCTACTGAGGACCTAGTGGCACTTAGAGGCTAATTTGGAGTAATGGTTATAGTTGGAACGACTTTTCAAACAGGCAAAGTGAGGCAAAGTAAAATATAAGCTTTGAAACAAGAGCAGTTCTGGGCATAAATCTTAGCATGAGCTGGAGTTTGAAGTCTGTTTGATGACAGGATCAACAAGTTTAAAGTCTTGATTCTTGATTTGTGGGGTTTTTCTCCTGAACACCCAAAATTAAGATGGATATTCCTCATCATTTGCTAACAGTAGCTAGACAGTTGATTTTAAAATTGTCTGGATTAGCAGATCATAGTTAATGTAGCTACTTGAGAAGCAGACAAACAGTGGTCCAAATTTCAAGAAACGAGAAAGTGACATAATCCATTTTCCAAGCCAATCATCAGCATCATGGTTACATGGTTTGTGCGGAAAAGAAAGTGCAAAGGATTTCTTATGGTATAAACTGTAAGAATAGATGATGCAAATTTCATATCACAGACAATAATAGCAGAAAAGTTATTGGAATGTATGTCATGCAGTCTGGAAAAGAGAAAGTCAGACAGAGACCACTTTTTCTGGAACTGAACAGGAGGAAGCAACATATCCTACCATGTGCAAGCCTGAACAATATTTCATTTCCATTGTCTTAAAAAATTTAGCCAGGACTACAAACATATAAACTTTAATATTTTAATTACTGATTTCACAACACAGTTTCTGAAAGTTGTTGCTAATTTAAATACAGAGGCTAACATAAGTGCCCTGATTTTATTTGGCACTTAGTAGGGCTTGTCTGCTTCATTAATCTTGTAAGGCAGAAAGTCAGCTTCATGGAACTTTCATAGAAAAATCTGTGGACATATGTGGGAAGAAGCTGGAAAAATTTTCACTTCAGGCAGAAACAAGCAAATTACCTAAGAGATTCACTGGAGGTCTCAAAATTATTGGTAATTTATTGGTAAAAAACCAATCAAACGAGAAAGCCCCAAACAAAACCAATGGAAAGAAGACAACCACACAAAGATCTAAAGACATTTCTTGCAAGAGTTTTTATTGTGAACTGATTAAGAAATTAGTTTGGTGGAAGCTCTGTGAAAAATAATACGTCAAACTGGGATCAGGTCTGTAAGCTGTGATTCCTCTCACCATGCTGATTAACAGCTGATGGAGTACAAGGAACTGGGAATTAGGGTCTTCAAGATAACTTAAGACATGTTCATGAAACATAACCCGTGGGCAACTGGGACATAGTGTCACAACGACAAATTCAGGAAGTGAAATAGTAGAGTAGAAAGTGATAGACTTGCATCATTTTGCAGAAAGGCTATGAGACAGTCAAACTAAAAATAAGGAAAAAGGTCTGTTAACAGTTACATGTTGTGCATGTGAGAGTTCTTAATTCTTTGAATCATAGAACCAGAGAATGGTTTAAGTTGGAAGGGACCTTACAGATCATCTCATTCCAACCCCCTGCCATGTGCAGTGACAACTTCCATTAGACCAGGTTGCTCAAAGTCCCACCCAGCTTGGTCTTGAACACTTCCAGGGATGGGGCATCCACAACTTCTCTTGGTAACCTGTTCAGGTGCCTCACCGCCCTCACAGTAAAGAATTTCTTCCTATTATGTGATCTAAACCTGCCCTCTGACAGTTTAAAGCCATTTCCCCTTGTTCTATCACTACATGATCTTGTCAAAAGTCCCTCTCTGACTTTCGTGTGCTCCCTTCAGTTACTCAGAAAGGTGATATAAGGTCTTGCGGGAGCATTCTCTTGTTCAAACTGAACAATCGCAACTCTGTCATCCTGTCTTCAAAATCAAAAGTCAATACAACTCAGCATCTCATCAAATTATCAAGAAGTAAATCTGTAGGAAACACCAACCAGCACCTGGTGCAGCCCTGGTCACCATGACATTAGCATCACGGATCTGGAGAATATAATGTCAATGAATAATTTCTTTCTCAGCAAGTCAATTCTCACAGCAGTTTCAAAAATATTTCAAATTAATATGAACTCAATTTCCGTTATGCCAAATGTCATGCTCTGAAACAAGCATTACAAGGTTCTAAGTAAATATGAGGAGACAAAAGTCTTAATACATTACAGCAAGGAACTGAATAATGCTTTTTGATGGCATGTCATCTTCAGACTTCTGTATGTTTGACAACTGAAACTTTTATCGTTGCTGTGAAAAGCCAAGGCAGCTCTACCAAACACCTAGATCTTCTGCAACACAACCTTCTCTTGTGGTCTGGTCTGTCTCAGTATGAGCTCTAAGAGAATGCTAGAGCCTGGTCTCTGAAGACATCAAAGAATTTTGTGCTTTTCTTATCACACTGGGAAACAAATGAATCATGCAAAGCAAAGAATAGCAAAATACTATTAGGCTCAGATAATTTGGACTCTGATAACTGGTTTTTTTCGTATGTTGGTACAACCTTCCGTAAACTTTGTTTTAGCTATTTTTCATATGTTCTGCTAAACAAATGATTTATGATGCACTCTCCTGGATAACAGAAAAATACCTCCATGTTTTACATAGAAGAAAATAATAACTATATTATCTTTGGCAGCATCACAGAGGAGATGAGATGGCAAGAGCTGTGTAACCATGTAAATGTACCTGAAAATCTTCTGTCTCAAGTATAACTCCTTTTTAAAATGCAGACTAGTCAATATACATCTCCATAAAAGAAGAAAAAGTGCTTATCACACCCTCAAATCTAGATCCTAATGGCAATAATTTGGTGGTGAACTTCTGTTGCATATCTTGCTGACAAATGGTACTTCTCATTTTCTTTCTCTAAAACAGAAAAAACAGTTGTTACAGCACAACCTGTTCTGATAAGGAAAAAAGTAAGGGTCTTACAGGCTTCTGAACATTGCTTTAAGGTCCTCATAGCACAAGAAACTGTGTTCTTATGCTTTAATAAAGTATAAGAAGCTAAACTGTCTACCTTCAATCAGTTATGCATGATGATTTACAGGTGCAAGCCCCACTTTATTTTCATAGAATTATAGAACAGATTGGGTTGAAAGAGAACTTTAAAATTCATCTAGTCCAACTCCCTTGTAATAAGCAGGGGTATCAAGTAGATCAGGTTGCTCAGAGCCCTGTCCAAACTCCATCTGAATGTTTACAAGAAGAGGAAGAGTAGAGAGGCATCTACGATCAAGATGGAAGACTTTTCTTTCAGAGAGGAAGAAGCTAACAATGTGGTACCCCTTAGTTCAAAAGTTGTAGGTTTTTGTTGAGTCATTTTTCACAGTGAATGTAAGCAAAATCAAAAATTTAACCTTCTTGTGTACCAAGAGGGTGGGCAGAAGCTCCACATGGGTTTCATCAGGCTGTTGCTGTGGTTAGGTCTTTCTAATTTCATGCATTGTCTTTCAGCCCAGTGGTCGCACGCTGTGCAGTCCTGGTAAAATGAATGACTGTGCTGCTTTCTCAGCATCGTATCCAGAGACTGCCTTTATTTGTATCCCTATTCAGGTGTGTGTGCATAGACAAGGACACACCCATACACACACATGCACAAAGGTCTCTCTTGGGGCATTGCAAGGCTCTTGTCTTGCTTAACTCCATTATTATCAGTGGCTGTGCTGCAGAGATTTTATATATATGCTCAAGGTGAGGGAAGACTCTGAGGGAGTGATGTCTAATGATAGCAGAAGCATCTAATAAAATTTTATGAGATAAAAAACGATAAAAGGAATTTGGACTCAATACAATCTATAATCCTGCAGCACTGACTAAGAGAAATAAATCAGGTGTTGAAAATAGAGAGACTCTGACATATAGCGGAGGCTAATTTTTGAGAGCTATGGGGGGTGTGAGGTTATATGAAGGAGCAGGACCTTCCTTTTTCAGCAGCTCTCCAGCTGGGTGTTCTGTCTTTCTTCCTTTTAGTGTGAAAGTATGGGGACAGAAAGAGATGGGCCTTATTCCACATGGAGAATGTGGATGACCAGAGAGGCCTGTCAGCTTTATGTTATTTTGTTGTGACAGAAGACTGAAACACCACTTTACTCCCCAATTACATTTCCCCGTCAAGAAGCCTGCCAAAGTGTGGAGGGAGGAAGGACCCACAGAGATGTTTTTCCACCACTGGCACAGGTCAGGTTAGAGTGACAAGGACTGCGCAGGCAGGCTTGGAAGGTGGGAAAGCAGAAAAGCTGGGGTGGTCATCAGGAAAGCAACAGGCTGAGGAGGGAATGAGAGATAAGGGGGAAAGTTGAGGTGAGTTGTGTATGCCTGGGAAGGCACTGGTGATGTAGAGCGTTGACCTCCCTGCTGGCAAATAGACGATTGCCAGCTGATGGCTGGGATCTGTCATGGTTTTACCCCAGTCATCAACAGTCACCACCCAGCCTTGCTCACCTGAGATGGCAGAGGGAATCATAAGAGTAAAAGTGAGAAAACTCATGGCTTGAGAGAAAGACAGCTGGTGAAAACAAAAGCTGCACATACAAGGAAAGCAAAAAAAAGAAATTAGTTCCCATGGCTGGGCAGCTGTTCAGCCATCCCCAGGAGAGCAGGGTCCCATCACAGTAGCGGTGACTTGGGAGGACAAAGCCTATCACTCCAAAACATCAACCTCCTTCCTCTTTCTTACCCCTTTATATACTGACCATGATGCCATATGATCTGGAATATCCCTTTGGTCATTTGGGGTCAATTTTCCTGGGTGTATCCCCTCCCAGCTCCTTGTGCACACCCAGCCTCCTTGCTGGTGGAGTGGGTGGAGTGAAAGACAGAAAAGGCCTTGGCTATCCCCAAGCCCTGGTGAGCAGTAATGAAAACATCCCTCTGTTTTCAGCACAAATCCAAAACTTAGTTCCATACAAGCTAATACGGGAAAAACAAACTTCTATCCCAGTCAAAACCAGCACAGAAGGACAAATAATTACCTTTGAATTTTGAACTTGGGGGGAAAAAAATGTAAGTTCCTTGGAAGCCCACTACCTCTAATTTTATGCAATTTGTTCACAGCTCTGCTTTCCAGCAGGAGCTCCTGACTGATGGCAGTTGCCTTGGTCTTGCAACTGTGCTGCTTATTGCCAACCTATCTCAAGGGAAACATACACATTTTGAGTGCACAGGATGTAGCCAGGATTCAGAAAGAATTCAGCCTTTCTTTTAGGTCTCACAGGTGTCTATGATTATAACATAGAATACAATTATGAAAAAAAAATTATTTTCCTTGAACCAAAGAGAAAAACTCCAGTACAGGCAAAATTCCAGGTCAAAGAAATACAGCAGAAGTGCCAGCATATTCTGAGTTGATTTTGAAGAAACAATAGACACACATTTTGCTCAGAATATGCACGAATAGAAAAAAATATTTTTATGGATTGAGAAAACTTCTGCTATTTGCCCAACTGATGAGTCAGTATTAATCTGTAAACTCTAACTCTGATAACATAGCTGTGTGATGCATATTGCTTTCTCCTAGATCATGAGTCAGTGAGAGAAACAGATAGACCACAAAGTCACATCAGCAGAGAAGAATTCAACAAACACAAGAAACAAACACATCTGTGCCTCTCTGAAGTGAAAATGCCAGCAAATGTCATCAATGAAAATGCCAGCAAATGTCATCAATACGCACTAAACTCCCACCAGGAAACCCCTGGACATGGAGGTCTAAAGGCTGCTGCCATGTCCATGTTGCAGAGGACTGCTGCACCTCACAGAGGCACAGTGGTCAAGCAGGGACCCCGGTAGGGCTGGTGGGTGTGTTGCAGGACAGTGGGCAGCAGTGGCTTCACACTTCTCCAGAGCAGAGCCCAAGATCTAGTGTTAGGACCGCTCTGGTTTCATTTTCCACCTCATCCTAGGGGTTCCTGGTGATGGTTTCAAATAGTGGTGTTGCAGATTACTGTATGCTAAATTTAGTATTTGGGTTTTTTAAAAAAAGAGATTTTTAAACAATGAATTCTTGACAAATGTCTACAGCTATTGAGTAATTTCAAAATGTGACAAATTCTTTGTGCAACACAATTGGTCTCCCCTTCTGATGTTTTAAAATTATTATTATTAGCATACATATATGATTAGAACTATTCAAATAATTATTATTAAACACATATATGATTAGAACTATTCTTCTTTAGGAAGGCAGTGAGAAGAAACATGGTTTGGGCATCCATTCCTCAATTCTGTAAAGGTAATCTCTCCACAACTTTATGAACAATATAGTCCTGTAACATCAAGCCTGTACCGTCAGTGACAATGCTGGGTAACTTATCTTGTTTGTGACCTGGTAGCCTAGAACACTTAAGCTTTCTTTGTTACATGGCAAAGCTAATTTTTACCCAGAGAACAAGCCTTCTGCTTTCTTGATTGTTCTTTCTTAAAATATTAATATACAAAGAAGATTTGATGATTTCTTTTCTCTCTGAAATGAGCCGCTATTACAAATCCTGTCTAACAGCACCTCTGTAAGTCTATTTGAGATGCTTTTACGTAAGTCTGTAAAAAATTCATTATTCATGCTGGGGGAAGCTGTAGAGATCTGGGACAGGTGAAAAAACTTTTAAAAATTAAATTAGAAAAGAAAACATTAGCATGCAAGCATATTTCTGTAAGGGAAAATAATTGGTATAAAGTTGATAGTCATGAGGTGAGTGCTAAGACCTGGCATGGGCTTGGAATGAGATAAGCTTTAAGGTCCCTTCCAATCCAAACCATTCTATCCTCCTGTGATTTTATAATATAGTGCTGATGTCTCCAGCTGTGAGACAGAAAGCATTAAGGAGCCCTTCAATAGAGAGCGTGAGTGGGATTTTCAGCCATGTTAGCATAAGGCAATGGCTGGGTATCCACAGAAAGCCGTAAGAGAAACAGGACAAGGATTTAGTTGGGACTGGGAGAAGAAAGCAGGTCTATGAGTTGTCAGTGCACAGATGGGAGACGAGTTTGTGCTTACCGGTGAGATACAGGTCAAAATGAGAAGAGAACATCAGATGAACTTCTGCAGGGAAGGAAGGATATCATCTTCCAAGGAAAACTGCATGTCACCATGAACAAGTTAATGTTCTTTGTTTAATAATATACAGCACTTACTAAGGTATCTTTGTGTGTCATTGATTTTTCTGTGGACACACTGCCTGGAAATGAAAATTGAAGTTAACATGAAAAAGTAGGTGTGTCATTTACAGCAAAAAGGGTTCTTGCAATTTCCTATAAGTGACATTTCTGCATAGTAGATTTTGAATGTCCTGACTAATATTTGGCTAGCATATGGTATCTCTAATATTTAGAAAACTTGTATTTTTCTTGACAGTGGCTCTTACATAAATACTCAGTAATCTAGTTATTTCAATTTGATGATATATTCTTGCCAACTAAATATCTTCAATGCAGTTTTTACTGACAGTTCTATCCTTCAGAATGATATATGTACTTTTCTTTCTTGGATTGCCTGATGCTGAATTCTCCCCAGCTTAACTATTTTTCACGCATTTTACATGTGCATTTTACATGTGCATTTTACGTGTGCATTTTACATTTTTACAGGGTATCAAAATCTTCTCAGTAGTGCCCATTGACAGGACAAGACACATTGGGCAAATATTCAAACATGGTATTTCATCTGAACACACAGACCCCACTTCTTTTCTGTCAGGGTTGCCCAGAAAGATTTTGGCATCTGCATTCACAGAGGTGTTCAGAACCCTACTGGACATGATCACTGACAACCTGGTCTAGGTGACCCTGCTTGACTGGGGGTTTGAACTATATGATATCAAGAAGTAACCTTCAGCCAAAAGCATTCTATGAATCCGTGAGATTCCATTTGAAATCCTGCAACCATGTTGTAATATACCGACTTTACACCACGTCCTTACCATCTCAGAAGAGTGAACAGCTTCTAGAGACATATATAATGTTGGGAAAGCTGTGTCTGTGGCTTTTACCCATATCTTTGGGTAGTTACCTTTGAGTTTTTAACCCCACATCTGGGAGATCTGGAAGAGATAACTGCCAGTTCAAGTCCCACTGGTATCTAAGGTACTGGGTTATCATGAGATGTGTGGTAATCTTTATTCAGGTCATCTACCACAGGTTTTGCTTTTGGAGCCTTGGGCATACCTACCTCTTTGCCCCTTACTTTTAGTCAACACCTCATAAGTTTTAACTGTTATTTATTTATCAACTGTGAGAGCTTTTGTGCTTGGCTTTTTCAGAGAAAAGCATATCCTGTTGCTGCTTAGGAATGTGAAAATGGATATGTCTCCTCCCCTGTTCTTATTTTCTTCTTTACAATTTTTGAGCATTTACCACCCTGCAGGAGCTGACTCATTGCTGGGTATCTTTTGGTGAGCAAGAGTTCACAGAGAGTATATATTTTAGGCTTTCTTCTTCCCCTCAAATTTACTTTTTCTCAAGCACTTTTTGAAAGTCAAGCTCTTGCCATTCTTATGTCTTAATCTAGATATGACAATTTATTTTGTGACTTGTCTTTTGAGGGTGGTATTTTGTGGGGGGCAAATGGGATTTTGCGGGTTGAGTTTTTTATTTGTTTATTTTAATTAAGTAATGACAAATTGATGGTATATCTTTGCGTTTACTCTTCCACTTACCCTAAGATACAATTTTTTTTGCTGTACGTGAGTATAATGCAGGTTTCTTGGCATGGGGCTACCTGAACACTGGGGCATGTGGCCCAGACACTGCAAAAGTGCCATCCCTGTGGATTTCTAAAACCTGGCTAAATCCTGAGCAGCCTGGTCTAATTTGCAAGCTAGCTGGATTACATGGCATCCAGACGTGCCTTTTACTTTAATCTTTCTCTGAGTCTGTGCTTTCAAGTTGTCCTCTGGATCATGAGCATCACTCCAATAGGGAAAGCCAAGACTTAAAATTACAGGATCTGCCTTTTTAATTAAAATCCCCCCAGTAAATACTGTGGAAATTTAAAAAAAAGTAATTAAAATTTGCAGGTATTTCCTACAATGTTTGTTACTTCTAAATAGAAACTACAATTCTGTATGTGTGTTTTATCAGATAACATCAAGACAATAAGCTTTCCTTAAACAAATCTATTTTTCTGTGTCTTATTTCCTCAACAAATACCAGAAAGTTTAATAACACTATTAGTTTTGACTCACTAGCTCATTTCAGTAGAAAAGTAATCATAGTATATCCAGCAGTATATCAATCACCCTTTGTTTAGATTCAGATTTTATCTGGTCTTCATATCAGATAAGTTTCCCAGTGGTCATCTTTGGCTCAGATTTTTGTGTTTAAATCTCCTTAAATGAGCACTAACAGCTATAAAAATTGAGCCTTCAAAAAACACTGTCTTGCAGTAAGAAACAAGCTGCACGTAGGACGTAAGCCTAATGCTTGGGATTAATTTGTAATGTCTGCAAACTTTAAACAGTATTCATATGTTGATAATCTAGCACAAATATTTTAACAAATGCTCTTTTAAAGGCGTTTCTGGAAGTTTGCAATATTTAAAGGCATGGTTAAAGATAGAACTCAATTTCTCTTCATTGCAGTGCAAAACAGGATTGACACTGCAAAATAAGTTGTGGTCTAGCAGAGCTGATGCATAAAGTGAGACACAGGGAGAATTTAAATGCCCGGAGTCAAGATTTTAAAATAGAAAACACCTGACACATTTACCCTGGAGATGCTTCAGCTCTATTAGATCCTCACCTATAGGGAGGATCCTCCACAAGTGCTGGGAGTGGTGACTCTGCAGATCTCCCCACCGTCCCAGGCTTGGATACATTTGGCAGCTGCAGGCTGAACTCATGCCTAACCCTCATCTTGAAGCAGATAAGATGTTCCTGGATTAGGGTACATATATCACACTTGACACACACACTAAGAGTCTCAGCTCCTTGCAGGTTATAGGTGGGACGGCAACTTTTTAAATTTGGAAGTACGATAATGGGAAATTTTGTCCTCTAACTTTGTTTTCATACAAAATGTCTACTATTGGTAACTAAGACTGGTCTGGGTAACAAGTACATCTCACTCATTCTCTTCCAAATGAAACTGGTGTAAATTAGAGCTGTGGTTCTTCACTGCTGTCTTTTGGGAGATGGATGAATATTTCCTTATTCACACAGATGTACAGTTTCACCAGGAGACACAGGTAGCAACCTCTATCATGGTCTCAAATGGTAGAATGAATACTTTTCTGGAGAAGGAGTTTTGCTTTCCACTGGAAGAGGGGAGAGTAGACCTGCATTTATGGCTCTTCCAGCTACTGCTTCAAAACCCAAACAACATGACCAAAGAAACATCTCCTTCTCAGACCTGGGTTTCAGGTAGTGAGCATCCACTTAAAGGAGGTGCTCCCTTTCAGCTCTCTCTCAGAAGTCTTGGAAACATGACTCTCTTTTCTACTGCCAATGACATGTCCCATCCTGCTGTGCCCAGCATCATGGGCTGTCTAACCCATGGTGTGAGGAAAGAACAGGACAGGAAAAAGTTGTGGCAGTGCTTCTTGCCCTTCCTCTTCAGTTTTCTTGAAGCATATGAGAACAGAGAGTTTGGCAATCATGTCTGTGAAGGGCACTGCCTTTCCTTCTGGCACTTTGTGACAGAGAGATATGTTACTGCAATCCTGGGAAGGGCACACTCCCTCTGAGGGGTGCAGTGAGGCTGTAAATCAATGACAGTGTTAATGAAAACCCAAAGCATTTCTGCACCTCCCAACCCAAAATCGATTTCTAGTGGATAAGCAAGATTGAGAAGAAAATAATGAAATGTTTGATATGGCACTTTTAAAACATTGTACCTTAACATACACCAAGAAGCAACATGAACCAGAACGTAAATTAACAATATTTACAATACTTTGTGAGTTCTTTCTAGAGGAATTAGAAATACAATACACAGATCTCACTCAGTGCATGTCTGCAAGACGTATGAGAGCACATTTCACTCAACCACCATTGATAGGAGAGTTTCCTTTTTATTCCGTGGGCAAATCTGACCATGTGGATGGGACATGGATGCTTGGAAGCACGTGTATAGGCCTTGTTTAATATCCATGCATCAATTCTAAACTACACTGACCCTTAAACAGTAGCCTTCATTAGGAAACATCCCCAGATGTCATAGATGTCTATCCAACTGATGTCTTTAATTGCTAGTTTTTAAGTTCTGAAAATTAGATCAACATATCTATCTGCCTGTGACCAGGTGAAAAGCCTTTCTCAAAGCGTAATATGTAACATCTCTTACTTCTTTTCCTCTTTCTTCCCTCAAAGAAAGAAAGAAATGACAAGTGTTTTTTTCAGGAAAAGCTATCTGTTGTTGACACTCCGTTTGAGAAGCAAGGACATAACAGATGCAGACTAAGGAAAGAGCCTCTATTAGATCCTAGTTAAAGTCCTGACTGCCTTACTTTTTTGTTTGACTCATGAAACAAGTTAAAAATATACAACAAGGATATGTTTGAAATGAAAATGGAAAGAGAAAAATTGCCTACAGGAGCATGTGACATTCATCCTGCATATGTTAATTCTTCACAGCACTAATTTAAAGGCAGAGACACTACATGTCTAAATATTTAAAAAATTCTCAGGTGGAATTTAGATAGAAAGCTTGTAATTGCCCATGGGTGACTTTGCCAGGTCTTAGTATTTTGCCAGGGAAAAGCTCCAAACTGTTGACAACTGCAATAAATAACTGCATACAGGTACCTAAATTTTAGCCATAACGTTTTCTAAATGGTTCTAACAGTCTCCTGAGCAATGTGCAATTCAGAGTTATGTTCCAAGCATCAGGGGGTATAAGAGTGAGGATCAAGTTACCTTCATGTGAGATCAATGACCAAGAGAGTATCTTACAAATGAAAATAATAAAAGGTTCTCAGAGCAAATGCCCCTTGGCATTAAGGGACACCAAATTCTGCAACTTAAGTAAAACATAATTTAGAGTGAATTTTATCTGAGCAATACAGATTACTACACCAAGTATCAACAGCACACAATCAAAAATAAGTTGGAGGGAGGGTTGACTGAGTTTTGCAGATGATGAGAAGATAATTATTTATCCTCTCAGTTAGTATGTAAAAATTATATGGAATGATGAAAAATAAACAAATTGCAGAGAAACTTGGACAACTGTACTTCTAATGAAATAATCTTAGCAGGTAAAGTGAGTTGTGCCTGTGATCATTCAGTTATTCCTTTCAATAACTACCAAATTTACACCAACAGAGTCCAAGGTTTGTCATTTAGGATGAAAATAACACAGACGGCTTGCTAGGAAGGTAATGCCTGCCTTATGTGGTCCTGCCTGTCTCCAATGCCCACTGTTGTCCTAAACTCTAGAGAAAGAAAAGCTTTTTACTTTGTGTTTTAGGATAAGCGCCAGGTAAGACGAGCCCTCTGCTTGACCAGGGCTGTGGAGCACTCCCATAGTACTAATCAAGACTAAAAGCAGCACAGAACTTGACAGACCTGAAGTAGACACTTTATAACATACCTTTGGAAAAGCTTTCTTTTGAATATGACAAAATCAGATAGAAATTTTTTTCTTCCACTTTACAATGTCACATACTAGTGTTGTAACATTTGTGAACTATTTTATAAGTGCTGAAAATACTTGATTGGTTCCTGCGTTTTTCTTTGCTAATGTTCGTGTGGGAAGCTAAAATTATTGACGATAGGGTTGGATAAAGGGCATCAATAAGAAAAATTTATGAGACTCTGAGGGTTTGTAATGTCACCATTCATTTCCTGGTAAACTGCAAAATGCACTGAAACCAAATCTGAGTCATCTTATTCCCTTCCTGTGGTCTTTAGTTTGCTCATATAAACATAAAGGGCCTATTTAGTGCTGTATACAACCTGTATAAGGTTATGATTATGCTTCCAGACGTCTTATCAACGTCAGTGCCCCACTGGTCTTAACAACAAAGAAATAAACTGTGATGAACTCCACATGTTGAAGAGCTCAGACTTGAACTGGTGCATCTGAAGACAAAAATTAATTCTGGTGCTCTGAAAAATTTTCCTTTTGTTCATAACGTCATATATTTACACTTCAGTTGTTAATTTTTCAAATGGCCTACAAACCACTACTACTCTTTGACACCTTCTGACTCCATGGCTAATTAACTTGGAAAAGTAATGAATCTGATATTATTTATATTGGTCCTTCATCTGCAGTTATAATGCAAAATGGGACCTGGTTGCTGTAACAGCAGGATTCACAAGCTTGGAACAGAGGTTTGCAGCTTTTACAGAAGAAGAAATGATAGCAAACACATCTACAGTAGCTGAACTATGTCTTCACTTGGCTTTGGTTAATTCTATAATGGTATAAAGAGTTAAAAGAGTGTTTCGAGTGAAAAAAGAAAAGAAATGAACGGGAGAAATAGAAAAATACAGTTTGAATGCAGCAGCGTTTGGTGTAGGTGGTAAGTACCTTTTACACTGAAATTGAACACTTTAATGTATTGCTTAAAGGTCAACTTGTGAAAGAGTCAATCTATGCAGAGGAAGATTGCACACATTAGGACAGGTGTTGATGAACTTCTAAAGCTCATCCTCACATAAAAAAAATGTTGGATAAGTCCTGTTTTCCAAAGACAGTGAGCAAAAACACCCAGACATACAAAACCCCTTATAATGAGGTAGGCCTGACCATGGATAATGAAAAACTAAGATATTATTCTAAAGGCACTGGAGATACTTATTTCTCTGTTCTCAGATTATTGTAATATGAAGGATTATTTTCTCAGATTTTGATAGAAATATATTTGGGATTTAAGCCACTGCTACTTGGAAAGTCTAATAGGATTTTTTTTTTCTAATTTTGAATATTTAGTTATTAGAGGTTCTGCAACAGTTCCTCTCACTTGAAATTTCATATGTGGTAAAGATATATATGTGATATATACAAAATTATTAATCCGACTACAGAAGTGTATAAGATACAGACATACAAGACTGGCCAGATTGGGTCAAGCCAAAGACTCGTTTGTCCTGATACACAGTCTCTCCTGTCCATAAATGGAAGTGTAAAAACTTGCCAAGCACATAAGAAACTCACTGCCGCTATTTCCTGAATCAGAGAAGTTTCCTATGATTGAGAAATCCCCACTGGATTTTTGCTTCGTGTACTTGTTCCCTCTGCCCTTAGATCTCCAAAAGTTTTTTATTATTCATAGTATCCTTTGACTAAGAATGATATCACAGGTAGCAGCCTCTGCTGTATGAAGAACCACCTCCATTTAATTTGCTTTAAACCTCACTCTTAACCACTTCCTTTGATAACTCCCTGCCTTGGACAAGACCAGTCAGCAAGGTCATTTTACTTACTTTCTCCCTTCAAAGCACAATTCTACAGACTTCTGTCTCTCCTCTTAAATTATCATTTTCAGGACTAAAGAGTCAAAATTTCTTCCATCATCCCTCTAACAAAAGTCTTTCCAGGGCTTTAACCATCTTGTCATTGCTTATCAGTAACTATTCCTGTTAGAATTGCAACCACGGGTCCTGGATGGTGATGTCTGCACACTTGGGTAAGATACAGACTAAACATTTCTGTCAGATTATGAATTAAAGGCTTCAAAAAATTTTAAGAAGGGATAAGATGTGCTTCATCAATGATTAAGTACACACTGCACACTGATGGAACAGTCTGAGGAATGGAGAAATCAATGTGAGTATGAAAATAAGGAAGGAGAACAGCTGTACCAAAGATGCATTGTGGTTGTGTTTCATCCCTATTAAGGCACATGAGAAAATTAAAGCAGTCCAGACTTTAACAAAATTTCTCATTTTCCTGTCAAGGTCAATATCAATTTTGGTGTTACAATCACTGGACAATACAATTCTTTTCCTAATTATCTCAGAATCATAGAGTATGTGAGGCTGTCAGGGAGCTTTGGAGATCATCTAGTCCAAATTCTCTGCTTAAAGTGGGTGCAGGTACAGCATGTAGTGTTCTCTTCACCTGAGTTTCTCTTATCTCCAAAAATGGAGATGCCATAATCTCTCTAGATAACCTGTTTCAGTATTTGATCATCCCCACAGTAAAAAAGCTTTCTTTTAGGACCTTATGCATTTCTGAGCATTCTCATTGAAGTAAGACAATCAACACACGGAACAGTCTATTCTGATATTGATTGTTATGTCTTGAATATGGGCAAAAAAACCCCCTTGTGTTACTATGAAATGCTCAGACCCCTTATTTAACTTAATTTAAAGAGATATTTCTACTTTTGGAATGGAACATGAACTTTTGATTCCTTCACTGATATTTTTTTTTCTCTCCTCGTTCCTGAGGTACAACTTCTTTTTACTGATCATTATATAGCAGTTTTCAATGTTCCGTTTCCTAGTAAGGAAGTTCCTCCTAGTAAGGAGGAAGGACTAGAGTGTTTTGATACGTTTGCTTTTAAATCTAGCTGTATAAAAATGTAAAAGGTTTTATATCTTTCATACATGTTACTTTTATGTGATACACTTCATACTCTGTGGTGTTGTCTTTTTTGTAGAAAAAATGTATTATGTACGATAGCTAGTTTTAGTCCTGACTAACTAATTTTATCCAAGATCTTAAGTTTGGGTAAAGAACTTAAACATTTTGGCATAGTTTTCTTTAAACATGTGTTTTTCATCTGCAGTAAAACAAAGCTAAGCCTCCTTAAACTTCCTGTGAATCTAAAGTCTATACAGATTAAAATTAAGAAAACAGGTCAGCAGGTCCAAGCCAACCCACAAATAACTTTTTAAAAATAATCTGGATTGTAACATGTCAATTCTTGTAAATTAAATTTTGGGAATCAAATATTCCTGATGAGTTTATTTACGCAAGCAGAACTGAGCTCTTTCTACCTCTTCTGGATAAAACTATACTTTTCTTCCCAGTTACATGACACAAAAACGGAAACATTATAATAGTATGTATTTCTTAATTTTAGTGTGTCAGCTTTGCATAAAAAAATTAATTAATGGTGCTATGCATTATTAGAAGTTTCTGGGTAACTTTTCAGTATAACTAAAAAAAATGTTATCCTAAGGTCAAATACATCTGGTTTTTCACACTCACCTTGTGTTTCACAGAGTATACTGTTCCTTACAATTCTTCAACTTTTTGATACTTGTGATAGAAGCCAGAATCAGAAGAGTACAACAAGTTAAGAGGAAGGTGTCAGAACAGGCTATCGAAATACACTACCAGAAGAAATTTCCAATTTCAGTCAGAGAAGTCAGAGAAAGTCAGAGAAATTTGGTTTTATTTACACTTTCACTAAAAAATATGAACTAAACAAAAAAAACAACCAAACAAAACCCATCTAAAGTCCCCTCAAAAACAAACGAGCCAATCAACCCCAAATGAACAAAAAAGCCAACATCAAAGAAAAGCCAGATAAAACCCAAACCCCAAAATGTTCAAAGCTTATATAAATTTGAGTTAGAGAATTATCTCTGTTAAAAGAAGATTTTGATCCTGATTTAAATATATAAAGAGTTTCACTTTTCATTTCAGGATTCTGGATTCCTAAGAGGAGTTTCTCATGCAATACTTGCATCTTGCCACTAGAATGTCTATTAAATGCTGGAGCCGTGTCAAAGTGGACCTACATGCTTCATGGGCAGTGCAAAAATCTATATTTCTGTCCTGATTTACGGGTAGAGAAAAGATTATGAGTAATTATCCAAACAGTCATACCCTTAATGCCTGCAATGCAATGAAGAGAATGATTAATCAAGTGCTTTCAAGTGAGTCTGAAATCCCATTTGCGGCTTGTTTGCTGAGGAGAAAAAAAGAGGTGAGCAATTTCTTATGATTTCTGTGAAAGTTTTGCTAGTACATGCTCTATGTGTAGTAATGCTTCTCCTCTCCCTTCCCTCCCAGGTGTTTGGACTTCTGACACTCTCCACATTATCTGACCCCAGGGCACTGGCTTCTTGCCTGGTTCGTTCTTTCTTTCTTCCTGCCTTTCTTTCTTCCTGCCTTTCTTTCTTCCTTTCTTTCTTCCTTTCTTTCTTCCTTCCTTTCTTCCTTCCTTCCTTCTCTCCTTCTTTCTCTCCTTCTCTCCTTCTTTCTCTCCTTCTCTCCTTCTTTCTTTCCTTCCTTCCTTTTTTCTTTCTTTGCTTCTTTCTCTCTTTCTTTCTTTCCTTCTTTCCTTCTCTCCTTCTTTCTTTTTCTCTTCTCTTCTTCTTTCTTTCATTTTTTCTTTCCTTAATTGATAGTTCTATTAAGAGTCAGAACCAGCAAAAGACCTTGCACAGTTTTTCCATGCTCTGTAAAAACTTACTGTAATTGTGTGTGGCTCTAGGTTAGAAAAGTCAAGCCCATCAGATGATTTGGACATCTGGCCTCTGGACAGCATTCAGTCCTCAATGCTTTTGATCATATTAAAGCAGTCTTGTTTAACTATCTGCACTCTATTTAATGAAAAACATGCAAAGACTAAATCAGTGAAGCATAATTATCTGTTCCAAAATGTATAGCCTATAAGATACATGCCTACCCTCTCACCTAGCAGTACTTTATCTTGCACACAGGAGCCAAACAGAGGGATCTCCCCCAAAAGTTCTGTGCTGGTCTCCTGAATTAGCTCTTATCCTGAAAAGTCCTTTTTTTTCATGACCCTGTCTGTCCCCAGGTGTACTCTATTGCAAATTATCTGTACCAACTTTTGGTTGATTAACTTTTGCAAGTTAACCAAACACTTCTTTTTAAGGAACAGTTAATTTTCAGAAATATTCAAGCTGTCTGAGGAAGAAATAGTATTCAAATGCTAAGAAGTCTAAGCAGATGAATATCAACATGGGGCATGTATTTGAAGGCAAATCTTTTCTCCCACTTTGTTTAATGCAAACATTTATTTCAAAGAGCTTACCTCCAGTCCACGATGGACTTCAGATTCCTACGTAGTGTTGCTGTTCAGAAAACCTATGTTTAGCTGCCAATTACCTTGAAAGCACACAAGCTTCACAGGCACTCCAAATTTTTCTATAAAGGCATATAAAATCTGATTTATTTGTTGGATCAGGAACATCTTGGTCTCAGCCAAGAGCAAAGTACCTAAGCCTCATCCACATCCGTGAAAAATGTAATCCTGCATATGTTTCCGTGCAGGGCTTGGTCCTACAGTTTCCACCCCAGCAAACACTAAATTAAACTCCATGCAAGGTGCAGAAATCAAGCATATTACATAAAACAGAGGAGAAATCACAGGGACACAACTATTCAGTTCTTATCAGCTGCAGTTTAAATCTGCCCTCCTCATTACTGTAGCAAGTACTGCAGCCAGCAGATCAGCAAACCTGGGTAGGCTGCATGCTAAGAGTCCTGCCATACTCATTCCTCTTAGCCCAAAAGGACAGAAGGACCCTGGCTTTGAGAGGTTCTGGGAGTGTGAAAGCTGCTCTAGCCTTGCAAAATCCCATAAGCAGAGGGAATGAAAGTCTGACCAACATCTAAAAAAGTATTTCTCAGCTGTGGAAGTAAAGGAAGAGGAAAATAGAACATATAACAAACCACCTGCGGAAAGGAAATATCTTGGTGTATAAGGGGAGCTCCCTAGCACCTGGGTCTTTTGAAGCATTTTATTCTGCTTTCCTGGGACAAGTCAGGTATTTGACTGACCTTGAAATCATGCAGCTTCTGTCTCATCAGGGGGTCACTCTTCAGAAATACAAACTTGAGGGAAAATGGCCCTTCTTTCTCTGACAACAAAAACAACTCCAAAACTTACACAATGACTTTGAAAAATGTTCAAGCACATAAATATGGAGTCTGGTATGATTCTCCAGAGATAGGTTTGAAGAGACAGGTTTTGGTGGGCCACTAGTTTGATTTTGAGCAAAATGGAACTTGGACGCATCAGATCATTTGCTGCTCCCTTTAAGACATAAATGTTGGCAAGTCTACCTTGAAACTTCAGCCAAAGAGTTATCATCACAGCAACATTAGTAATTATTATCAGATGTATGAAGAGATGTTTTCTAAACACTCATTTTCTAATGTAAACCAAATGTTATTCTCCCTACCAATGGGATAAATAATGTGCTATTTTTGTTTTGTAACAGGACTATCAGATGTATACTTTATTAAATTTATTTCTTTCTGCAGAAAACCTTTTAAAATTGTCTTCATTAAATCCATTGAAAATATAACTGCAGAAATTGCACAGAACCTCGTAAAACACAAGTATTTCTTCTCAAGTGTAGCTGAGAAATGCACTACAAAAATAACAGGAAAACAACTTCTTTAGCCCAACCTCTTACATAAGTTTTCCAAGCCAAAATCACTTTGGAAGCCTGCTTTTAAGCATGAGTCTTGTAGCAGCCTAGAAAATAGCCAGCATTTTTTATGCATTGATATGTCTCACTTCTCTTTTTCTCTCCAGACCTGACCTAGCTCTGTAAATAAAGTGCCCCTCCTCTTTACCGCTACCACTTCAATATGTTTGACCTGTCTAACTCTTTTGTTAAAAATTACCAGTTCCAGGTATTAACTGCAAGTTTTTGTAGGAGAAGTTTTAAAAAGCACTGGGAGCAAAGGGATAGTTAGTCACATCCTTAGTAGAATGAGCATTAATTTCTTTGTCTGTGTGTTTCTCATGCATATGCTCTGATGATAGCCATCAAAGGCTATGGGCACTCTGTTTATGATTCAGCCAAGTCCTAGAGCTGAGGAATTGTTTTTAAGGTATTGCCCACAACTAATGACTAAACATTTCTGTCTTTTAAGTGATCTTAGTGTCACATGAACTTTCCAGCCAGACCCCAGAGGATGCTACTGAGATGACTTCTAAAATCTCCAGCTTTCTTCTGCTCTCTGAAGTGCTTGGGGCTTGCTGCTTGCAGCTTTGTGTCTGTCTGTGTTGAAGACTGACCTGAGGAACTACCCAGACTGGCTGTGGGTAAAGGGTGCTATGCTGCAACCCAAAGCAAAGCAGATGTGTAGAACCCAAGACATGTATTGTCTCATATTTGAATATTCCACAGTGGAAAGCTGGAATCATCCATTTAAAGTTTCGAGGAAAATTATGTTGTCCTCTCGGGCTCCCACAGAACCAGTTGGAACTGACATTCCTGTCTTTCAGTGTTTGTGCCACTGCAAAAGAAGACCATCTTGTCAGGTAACATGTGCCAACCTCTCTTCTGTCTCCACCTGCATCAAGGGAGAGCACTTAGAAATTGTGTCACCAGTTGCCTGAAGCCCTCTTAATTGGGAGCTATATGAACATTTCTTTTCATTATCCAAAAAATGAGATGTAGACATGCCTATATTTATGTGATAGAATAGGCACTTTAAAGAGATAATAAATTTCTCCATGTGCAATACCTAAGCAGTCTTCTGATAAGATTGTTGATCAACAGTCTCCTTTTCCATATGGGAAAACTTACAGCTGGAAAAAAAAAGGTGTGCATGCAGAAAACCCAAAATATCCAGAAGCATAAAAAGTGTTGCTTCCAGAGCTGAAGCAGCTCTAAAATATTCTGTCAACTCTGCTGACTTTCTCTTAATCTGACCTTTAAAGAATGTTTAAAATTCAACAGCAGCTGAATTTCTGAATTTCTTGGATTAAAAAATGTCAGCTTTGACTGGTTTTTGCTTGTATACTTCCTCTATGAAATTTAATTTTCTGGTAATTCAATACTGGTGTGAATCCAGCCATGTATTGACTCAATTATAATCATCACCAGAATCTGAAAATGTGGTGTGTCATTCCTGTTTTAGTAGGAGGTCACAGCATCTGGTGCTAGCAGTAACTCTGACTAAGCCCAGTTTGTTTATTTTTCCAATTTGCAATGAAACATGTCATTACAGCAGCATGGCTTTTCTCTCAGCTTCTTATCTCAGATGAGATCTCAGAAGTGAAAGTCTTGGCAAATATTTATACACACATACAGCGTATTGTCTCTGGCCCTAATTTTAAACATGGATTCTCCCTTTTCTTCTGTGGGATTCTCCCACAGCTACTTTGTTTACACTACACAACTTGTATTTCAGTCCTAATAATTACAAAAAGGGCAATGAACCACTGAACAGGAAAACTGTTTTTATGATCCTGTTAAGAGAACTGCATAATGAGGTGATTTCCTCAGAACAGACCTATGACACATTCATATTTATCTTCAGTGAATCATGTCGTAGGCAAAAATCTTTGTCCACAGAATTAGATAGGAGATCTCTAGTACACACATGAATAAGAAAAAAAAAGGTCAATATGATGGTGCTATGACAACAGGGCTGGATGATGACCTTTGTGGGAGAGGTCCAGACAGACAGCTTGTTGGAATAGCAGCGCTCCAGCTGAGCACTCTATTCAGCACTGTAAGACACCACTTAACACAAAACAGTTTTCAGCATATAAGAAAGGGGTATTGATGAAGTTAAGGAGATACTGGATATTGGAGATTAATAGGGTTAGGATCTGAGACATATCTTTGTTCACATGCCTGTATTCACAATAATCTACTGTGGAAACTGTAAGTGGAAATAAAAAAAAAGATAAGTGAAAAAACAATCAATCAATCAATCTTATTCAAATTACCTCATATCATGAATGAAGGAGAGAGAGGAAATGGCCACTTGCCTTGGAGAAGCTATTTGTCATCACCAAAGCATGACATCTATGATCTCCCAGTCCTGATTCTGAGGGGAAACTGGCAAGATACATTCAGACAAGGAGCCCTCAAGCTTGTGCTGGGCTTGTGTGGCAAGGTTTTGGTAGCCTTGGGTGGGAGGCCGTTGGGGTGGTTTCCATGAGAAGCTGCCATCAGGCCATCACAGCCAGTGCCAGCTAGCTCCATGATGGACCTGATGCTGGCCAGGGCTGAGGCCATCAGCAACAGTGGCAGCACCTTTGGGATATCGCATCAAAGAAAAGTTAAATTAAAGCTGCACTACAGCAGCCGTGAGAGCCGAGAGAGAGCAGGTCAAAGAAATAGCCCTGCAGACCCCACGGTCAGTACAGAAGGAGGGAAGGGATGTTCCAGTGCCAGAGCAGCCCATGGTGCAGCCCATGGTGAGGCAGCTGTGCCCCTGCAGCCCAAGGGGGTCCATGGTGGAGCAGAGATCCTCCTGCAGCCTTGAAGCAAGCTGTGACCCCATGGAGAACATGCTGGATCAAGCAGGCTCCTGGCTGGAGCTGAAGCCCTTGGAGAGGAGCCCACATAGGGTCAGATTTACTGGAAGTACCTGGGACCCCTTGGGGGCACTCAAGCTGGAGCAGTCTGATCCTGAGGAACTGCACCCTATGGAGAGGACCTGCACAGGAGGAGGGTTATTTCATATGGTTGGGAACCCATGCTGGAGGAAGGGAAGAGCATGAGGAAGAAGGAGCAGCCCAGACGTGTAAGAACTGATAGCAGCCCTCAATTTCCCAACCTTCTATGCCACTCAGGGGGAGGAGGTAAAGGATTTGGGACTGAAGTTCAGTTCAGAAAGAACTGAGGGGTGGGGCAAAGGTGTTTTTTAATATTTGTTCTTATTTCCTATTATCATGGTCTCTTTAATTAGCAATATATTAATTTATCTAAGTCTGTGTTTCTTGACAGTAATTAGAAAGAGATCTCCTAGTCCCTATTTTGACCCCCGATATTTCTGTCACTTTTTCCCCTCCCCAGAATCCTGTTGAGAAGTAGGAGCAAGAGAGCAATTTGGTGAGCACCTGGTGGCCAGTCAAGATCAACCCACACAATACTAATGTTTGTAACTTTACCAGATGATAAAAATCATTGAGTAAGATGATGTTAGGGGGGTTGGGGGAGTGTTTGCCACATTGTAATTTTTTTTTTTCCACTGGTGTAGATATTCAACATACAGCTGTCCACTTATACTAATCCTTGTTTTATTCCCATTTGCTGGATCCCATCCTATTGCTTTGTGAATAATTCCAAGCTCTAATGTGTTTACTTAGAGTGGTTGTCTGCCAGCCCCTCAACAGCTTGGCCATGCATTGAAGACCCACTCATCTGCTCGCAGCACCACTGGCTTTATTTTGTGTTTGGTTATGGAAGGTCTGAGACCTCCTCTAGCTGCAGCAAGGTCTGGCTTCTGTATCATCTGCTAAAACAGGTCCTGAGCACAGCAGACGGCTCAATTCCTGTGGCAGCAGCCATAAAATGCTTAGTGCCAGTCAGGTACCTATCTTCTTGGCCCCTCTCTTGTGTCTGTGCATTTGCAATAATTTAAGAAGATCACATATTGAATGCTGGGTGCAAAGCTGGTCTGCTTGTAACATATTTTTACAGACAGTTCTTAGAAGCGAGGTCTAACAGGTACATTCCTGTGGCTTTTCATCTTCCTGTTTGGCATGGTATGGACAGGGAAAGTGTCTTACAGATTTCAAAATGTTTAGACTTGTGGGCAAGGTTAGATGACAACATGTTAACATTTAAAAAAAGAAATTAGTTTCCCTGTGATAAAATTCCTGCCTATCAAAAGCTCAAAATTGAAGTTTTGTCATTTATTCTTTTCCTTGAAACATGTCAGCCTATAAAATCATCAGAAACTAAAGTTTGTAAGTCTCTAAATATGTATTTATACATTTATTTATTAATCATTAATTAATTTTATGGGGTTTATATTGTTTATTGTTATAGATATTGCATTAGGCTTGTACGTGGGAGTGTGAGGAGAACTTGCCAGGAGGAGGAAGGACCTGCAGACCACATGTAATGAAGTGATCATAACCCCCATTCCCCATCCCCCTGTGCCACTGTGGGGAGGAGGTGGAGAATTCAGGAGGAAAGCTAAGACCAGGAAAGAGAGGGAGGGGGAGGAATGGTGTTTTAAGGATGTCGCTTTCATTTCTCATTATCCTACTTTGATTTGATAGGTAATAAATTCAGTTAATTTTCCCAACTTGAACCTGTTTCGCCCATTACAGCTACTGCTGATCCCCCTCCCTGTGCTTACCTTGCTTCGTGAGCCTTTCATTACATTTTCTACCAGTTGTCCTGTTGAGGAAGAGAATAATAGACTGGGTGGGTGGGAATCTGGCATCCAGCCAGGGTCAACTCACCACAGCGTCTTTATTTATTTATTTAATATATACTTTTGTGGGAAGTATTTTGCCACAAAACATTCGATAAAATTTAATTCAGTTTTTCATTATAAAAACTTTAAAGCTGATACTCTCATCAAATCAGGAAAAAATCAAAAATTAGTGAAAAAGATACATTCTAACCTAAGGAAATATACCCAAAATACAATTTCAATTTGCTTTTGTAGCAATTACTTAGAAAGGATCTCAGAAGTAGCTCTGCTAATTCGTTAGCAAACCACATTTTAGCAAAACAGATTCCATGCATACAAGAAAAAGCCTTTCTGTCTTGAACTTCTCCTTCCATTCGGTAAGAACACAGAGACCTAAACTTACGTAGAACATTTCAGTCTGGGATGGGATCTATAATGAGACCCAGATGATAAAGAACTTCATCTGTACATAAAAGAGTTTTTTTAAAGTTATTTTGAGTAATTAGTTTATGTGATATTGAATTAGCACCAGCATTCTTTCCTAATTAAAAATCCAAATAACCACCAAGAATAGAGTGGAATTCCTCATATTTTTTCTGAAAAATTACATGAATTGCCTGAAAAAATCTTTTCTCAAAGACATCACAAGCTGGACAAGTGCATGACTGTGTTTATATTTGTCCTGTTTCAGGATAATTTATGTCTTTGCTTCATTTGGAAAATTCCTGGTTTCAAACTTGCTTTTGGAGAACTCCAGCAGACACTTTGCAGGTTTGTTTCCAGCATTTTTACCCTTGGAAAGAGTTCTTTTCTATGGTATTTATGAAAATTACTTCTTTTGCCAGATTTCATATTGACGGAAACTTTAACTGAACAAAGATAAATCTTTTCTTGTTTTAGTATTACTAAAAATAAAACCTAGAAAATAAAATTCTCCATAGATCTCAGCATCTCAAGTGTTTCTCTTTTTGTTTTTTTGAGTGGCTTTATTGAAATTTTAGCCCTAGTGAGTCTTAAATTATAAATTATCTCTTTAAAGACATGGTAGTTTTCTAAAGAAGAGGCAAATCTCTAAGGAATAATTAAGATGCAAAATATTCTTAGCTCTTAAATCTTTTTACGTTGAGAATTTTTCCATAAGGACTAGACTATCTATGCACTTGAAAAGGCATACAGGAACATATTTGACATAGTCAATAATTTCTCATAATTACATAGTTTAGGATGGGGGTTTTTTGTGCCTTCCCTTCAGTTCTTCGAAATCACAGAAAGTAATGTGAGAAAACTGAGAAAATTATGAATGGTTGAAATGTTAAGAGTGAAATTAAAAAGAGCTGCTGGAGCTCTGGCTCAATATCCATGATATGGCAATTCAAAACAATTCTGAAAGCTTTTCCAAAATAACCAAACAGTTATGCTATGAATGCCAAAATAAGACTTCATATTGTCTGTGTAACAAACCATGACACTGAGAAGTGTGTTTGTAGTCAGTTCCTCACCAGTAAATCTGAAAGTTTTTTTATGGCTAAAAGCTGATGATTATTATTAGCAGACGGCAAGGCTCTCCGCCAAAAGAGTAGAATTTTAGGCATATTTCTTACCAACTGTCCCTTATTTATCCTGATTATACTCCTATTAAGCTTTTTTTAATGTGTAACATACGCCACTTGGAATCACACTTAAAATTTTTCCAAGTTCTTGACAAAAAAATCTAGGAGTCAACCAGAGGGGAGCAATAAAGCTGATCAAATGTCTAGGAAGCAAAACTTTATGCAGACTGATCAAAGGAGTAAAAAAAGGCCCCTGACAAGGAAAGGTTGTCCCACTTTACAGAGAAGAAGGTGAGACATAAGAACTGCCTTCTGTGAAAGACAGCTGAAGTGTGATGAACTCCGCCTGCTTGCTGTCTGGAGGCAGCAGGGGAAGCACTGGTCTGAGTCCCAGGAGGGAGCTCAGGGTTGGACTCCAGGAATCCCCTGTAGGAACCACCAGGAGCAGGATGTCAGAGAAGGCTGCCTGGGGAACACCTTCACCACCACACCGAGAAACACACCTTGAGTGACAGGTCTCTGGGATCCTGTCCTGGGACCAAGGAAACAGCTTGAGGACCTTGCTTCAGTGATTCAGTGCCATACTGAAGTTTGGCAGCGGTATGAGAGAAGGATCACACAGAGTAAAATTTTAAAGTCTTAAAAACATTGCAGTGTCGGGGCGGGAGTTTTGCAGTTACGCAGGTGCCACCCTCAGAAAAACTGCAGCTACATCAGCACAGTCTGTTCTTCACAGGCTGAGGCTCAAACAGTGCTAGCACTGCTGCAGCTGTATGAACACATCCTCTAACAGAGCATGGAGGCTGCACGGCTTTAACCACACCGCGACCTTTGAATGAAACTCACGTCCCCAAATTACACTACAGAGTTTACAGACAAGCATCTGTGGTTTGTTTCCCACACCCAGACATGTCCTTGATGTTTGCAGCTGGTTGAAATCCACATTTAAATGTATGATTGGCCCCCAACATTGAAGCCACTTTTCTTGCTTCTAAGGCTTACACTACCCCTGATATTTTGCACTTCTAACCCATGGCTTAAGTCCCCTTGCAAGCAGCTCCTACATCTTACCTGCTACCTACTGGAGTATTGTAACACTCAAGAAGCTTCTCTCTGCTCAAAAAGCAAGAATAGCAAGGTTTATACACACTTTAGTGACCTCTGTGTGTGTGTCTCTCTCTCTTCCACTGTATATGTAGTTTGTTTTAGAGTAATTTCCTTCTGTTGTACCAGTATTTTTATCTGCATTATTACTCACAGTGTTTTTTGGAGGTTCAGCATATTAAAAGAAAAAAATACCCCAAGCCTACTCAGAGAAATGAAACCCAAGTAGTACTGATCTGTGATGAAAAGAGAAGAAACTGATTGAAAAACAGAAGAATTTCACCTATGGTTACATCCCTTTGTGCTTTTACATTCATTTTATCATTTACACAGAAAACACATCAGGCTTAATTAGATACCATGAGCTCAAACACATAATGCTGATAAAAAGTCACCTCTGAAGACCACATAATGACCTCATCAAGCTTCAACTAAGAAGGTAGCAAAATATCCCTGAAGAAATTCTCCAAACTGTAACTCTCCTGCACTTCAAAGAAAGCTGAAAGGTTTATTTACAAGATTTTAATGACAGATTGCTGATCCAATAGATACAGCAATCTCGGATAAATCTTATATTATAAGACTAATTTACTGGTTATTTAAAAAATAACCTCTTGTAACAATTTTGTGCAAGCTACTGAAATAGAACATTAATAGAACTACCGAATAATCTTCCACCTTTTGAACTATTTTATTTTACTGTTCTAACATGGGAGATGGATAATTTTTAACATTGTTCATAATAGCGGGAGTGCAGATTTTTGAATTTTTGAAATTAATTTGTATGGTTTATTCCTGGTGTCTGACTCACAAATCCATTCATACCATAAACAAACTTTGTGATATCTTTCTTGAATAACTAGTAAGTTTAATAAGGTATGCTGCTTTATGGAAACAAAGTTATTCACTAGAGGTCTTGGAGGGAAGAGATTTATCAAGCCTGAAATCAAACATGCTTTGGAGCTGCCACATGTAAATACATGTATTTACATTGCTTCATGTAAATACAATATGGGAGGAGAGAAGGGGGAGAAGAGAGAGGGAGAGAAATAGCTGTACACTGGCTCACATAAACCTTTGGGCAAAGGCTGCAGAGGTTTGAAAGAAAAAGTTAAATATATGTTATATTTTCTTAACCTAACATGTTATATTTTCTTAACCTAACTCTTCCTACAGCCTGATCCAAAAATTCATCTCACACCAATAACAAAAAGAAAAATTACAATTTGTTAAAGTTTTGGCTCATGCTTAGCATGGCTCACACATGAAAAGAGCACATGGGAGGGTGATTAACACAACCTGGTGAAAAGCTGTCAGAAGAACAGATATACGAACCTAGCTTTACCTCAAAATATATTTATTAATGCTGGAGCTGTATGCACCATTACCAAGTTTGCTGATGTTACCAAACTAGGAGGTGATGTTCACTGTATTGAGGGACAAAGTGCCTTGCAGAGGAATCTAGACTGGGGGGAGAATTGGACAATTTTCATCAGTGTGAAACTTAATGAGCTGTTGCCAGATTCAGAAGGAGGGCAAACCCCATCCTGGGGTGCATCAAACACAGCACAGCCAGACAGTCAACAGAAGGGATTGTCCTGCTGTATTTAGTGACAGCAGTTCTGGGCCTCACACTTTAAGAAGGATGTGAAGGCACTGGGACACACCCAGAGGAGGGCCGTGGAGCTGGTGGAAGGGCTGGAAGGGCTGTCCTTTGAGGAGCTGCTGAGGAGTCTGGGTTTGTCCAGTTTGGAGAAAAGGAGGCTGAGGGGTGACCTCACTGCTCTCTGCAGCTTCCTGGGCAGGGGAAGTGGAGAGAGAGGTGCTGAGCTCTTCTCCCTGGGATCCAGTGACAGGACACACGGCAAGGGCTCACAGCTGTGCCAGGTGAGATTCAGACTTTCTTTACTGAAAGGAACAGGCTTCCTAGAGAAGTGGTAGATGCCCCAAGCTTGTCAGTGTTTAACAGGCATTTGGACAATGTTCTTAATAATATACACACTGAATCTGAAATTTAATTTAAGGTCCAAAGGCATGATACGTCAAAAGTGCTTCTGCACTTGAAGAGTTCAGATAGTATTAAATTCACATCTGTATCACAGAGCACTAATTAATTACCCTGATTCTTGGAAGAAACTTGTCCAGCTGCAACCCATACACCCTGGATCATGTAATTTCTGGCTGATTTAAGAGCCACCATCTGTTATAAAGGTCTACTTTTTTTTCATTTTTGAGATTTCTGGGTGGTGACTGTCACACAACCTTTCAGCAGACCCCTTCAGTACACTCATAGGTCTCACCATCACACTGACGTGGTTAAATGTGAAGCAACGATGTGCAAGATGCATTCAACCTCCTGGTGCTGTGCTTTTGCTAATGCACTGATGGGTTCCCTGTATTTGCCCTGGTGCCACAGTTGGGCTAATGTTCTCGAGGCTACTATTATTACCTTCAGGGTCTAACTGGCATGGCACTGTTCCTATCTTGTAAAGGGATGGATAGTTGGGGCTTTTTTATGAGCATAACAAAGTGAAAGTTGTTGCCATAAGACCACTGTCCTGCACAAAGTATTCATATGCAACTTTCTGATTCTTTGACAGTCATCTACCATCCTAAAAATATTTCTGGTATGATTTAAAACATTTGCCCAGGCTTTTGATAAAGCTACAAAATAGCTTTGGCCAATTTTAATTATTTTTCTTTCTGCCTTTTTTTTTTTTAACATTTTTACTTTTTTCCACTTTTTTTTTTTTTTACATTTTACGGTGATTTTTAGGTGATGCCAGCTTCTAATTTATTTAATATCATCTGCATCAGTCAATATGTTGTTAACTCAGTAAGTCTTTTAGATCAGTGGGGGAGGAAAATAGGGGGGAATAAGTCGACTGTCTTAAAAATTAAATATAGTGCTGATTTCTGTAACATCTACATTTAAATTTTTACCTTAGAAGTCATACACACTTCTCTAAGTAAGAAACTCACAATATAATGTTGCCTTAACAATAATCAAAACACTATTAACTGTTCACCATATTAATTTTTTTAATCTGCTTATTCTGGAACAGTAAACTAATTTTACTGCAGTTTAACACACTACTGAGTTATTTGCTTTTCCAAGCTATAAAAAAAATCTTGTAAAAGTGTTTTTCGATGAAGTACAAAGGGTTTATTTCTTAATGTACAACTTATATTAAAATTATTGATAATTAAAAATTAATCAAACTAGCAGAATTTCTAGTAGTTATCTGTGTGTTTTCTTTCAAAAACTCTGCTTGCAAGTCATTTCCATGTGTTTTGACTGAGCAGCTCTTGCACACAGTGTGCTTTGCCAGTGTATGGGCCAGAAATCCTGTGTAAAATTCAGAGATGTGAGAGCATTGTCCAAATACTTCCGTGTGTGGCTGTCAGGCTGCTGCCATGACCACTGCCCTGGGGAGCCAGTTCTAGTGCCCAAACACCCTCTGGGTGAAGAAGCTTTTCCTGATATCCAACCCAAACCTCCCCTGACTCAACTTCATGCCATTCCCCCGTGTCCCGTCACTGGTCACCATTTCCTCTCTGTTCACGAGTTACCTCAGCACTACAAAGCAATTACAAAACTGACACATAAGTGGCTTAGTTAAAATAAGAATATGCTGTTGTACATACATAGCATGGAAAAGGCAAATTTAGCTGGGGGTAATGCAGATTTACCTGGGGTAGAATTTGATTACTGCTCTCCGCCAACTCTTCTTTAATCTGCATCTCTCCAGTGCACAGTGAGACCGAGAGCAGGGGATCCCACTGTCTAATGTCTCCAGGCCTTTAATCCATTTGATCTTCATGAAAGAAAGACCCAGTCCTTTGCTTGCTCCATGGAAAATTTCCCATTCATTTAAGACCTTGATCCCCCACTGTTACAGTGGGGGTTTCCAACCAATAAACCTGTATGTGGGCACATAAAGAAACTCTTCATTTGGAAGCGATGATATTTAGAATTTAGAAGAGAGGGGATGATGTGGAAGTGAACCTGTTTTGGTATTCATATACCTGTTGCCATGAAAATTCTGCTCCCCAGGTAAAGGCCATCTAAATGAGGCACAGGTAAGAAAATGAAGGATCATAGTAAATGGCATTCCTCACAAATACCAGAACTCTGAGACACATGAGATGGAGGGTGTGAAATGATTAATTTGTAATGAGGACATCAGTTTAATTATCATATTGGAGACTGGAGACAGGAAGAATAACAGACAAAGGCAGCCACTCCTAATTTATATGCCAGTATCACAACTGAGCAAGATGCCAATAGATAATTTTTAAACACAATCACTGACTTCCTTTCCCAGAAAGGAAGCAAAGAAGAAACATCCTGCAAAGCACAAAAAACTCAGTGGAAGGAAAAAAGTAGACAATATGAACAAAAGGCACAGTAAAGGTAAAGGAAATTGTTAAAAAGCACCTCTTGAAAAATTCTAGTTCCATTACAAAGTAAAATACATGGCATCATAATCAGACGTAGAAGAAATGTGAAAAATATAGCACAAAAGATTAGGGGGATAGCGAAATATCTCAAAAGGGACCTAAGAAAAGAATAATCAGTCATTACCTCAATATCCCTTGAATAGAAAGCCTGTCAGAGAACATATAGCACCAACACATCACCAGGGTGTAAAAGGCATAGCAGAAAATGTGGCCTTATCAGAAGACAGGTAAGTTGTCTGTGTATGTGCTCACAGTGGAAGGGCTTGCAGCATTTTAAAAAACACTTCTCTGGGGGTGGATCTATCAGAAGTGGTAACTCAAACTTAGCCAGTAACAAAAGACCTTACAAAACAAGCAAACAAAATAAATAGCAACAACTGCCACACTTATTCCCAAGCAATTAAAGAAAGACAGACAATGAAATAATTGAATTAAGTGGCTTCAGTACATCACCCCTTAAAAAATTATTTGGTACCGGAAAATTAGAAAGTGATAAATGAGATGCTAACACTTTTTTCAAGAGTCTATAAGGGGATATTCAGGAACCTACAGATAGTAAAGACATCTTCTATTCCGAACAAAACAACTTAAAAAACCATGGTAAAGAGCAGAGTTAATGGTCTTGGTTTTTGCAAATTGCATGAATCCCTTCAGATGACAAAGCCAAATCCATCACAATCTCTGCAGGAAACTTCCAGGTCAGCACAGGTTTCTCAGAGATTGCCATTTGATGGGTTGCAATGTCACCACGCAGAAAACTAGAAGGCAAGTTCCCAGTGTAGCGATGATTTGATACCCTCACAGAGGGACAAGACAGAGGCTGAACGTATCAGTACAACAGACAGAAACACTACCTTTCCCTGTGCCAAGATGACAGAAGCACAGAATTGTGCTAAGCATGTTGTTAAAACTGTTTCTCAGGGAAGCTAGGATCTGCTCATCTGAATGCAGGTACAGACTGATGCTCTTCCTTACCTATTTGGGAAATGACATGCAAGGAAATGCATGCACTGGACTGGAAGGAGAGAGGGGTCAGAAGAATGCAGGAGGTACCAGCTTGATTTGTTTAACAATGGCTTGTCCAGGTATATATAACAGTATACCAACAAGAGGGGAAAGATTAGATCAGTAACCTGATCTGGGCACTTCGGGGAGCAGATCATGAATGAATTTGTCTTGATGCCAGAGAAGAAACTCCTTGCAAAAGTAGATGGCAGGATGCAAAGTCACCTCTGGGCTACTCAGATACACCTCTCAGATAAAAGCAAATGCCACTCTTATTCTTCCGCATCTGAAACTGCACTTCCCTCACTTCTGCCCAGACTATCATAATCATATTTCATACAAGACATTCTATAACCTGCCTCTGCCCCTCCACCATAAAAAAAGAAATTAAAAAACATTTCAGAGCCACTTTTTCCTCTACTGAAATAGTAAATTAGGAATGAGAACACATTACTTACCAGGTGGTGGGTATTCCTCTTGGCATCAGACAGTCACCCATTGTGGAAAAACTTTGTGAATTGCAGACCTTTGATCAGCTGCTGCTCCTCGCTATGGTAAAGAATGACCTACACAAATATTTCTTTCCTGTTTCTTGTGTCAGTGCCTCCCTCCCACCCGAGTGCTGGCAGCTCTGCTCTCCAGCTAGTTATTGACTCTGACCATGTTTCCAGGGCAACAAAATAGTCCTTCCCTGGGGCTGTAATTGTTGAAGCAATTGTCATTTATTCTCCAGCAGGCAGTGGCTATAAAAATTTAACTGCCCATCCCTGATTTAGTACCAATTTCTGTACATATCACCAGGTTGTTACTTACTTGTGTCACAAATCTGTGGTGTGTCACCCACAGATTTGGTCGTGGTGCTAAGTACAAAAATGGGGAAAAATGAAAAAGAAGCTTCCATCCTGCCCGCTCATTACAAAAATTATGACTTGGCATCTAAGAACCTGGTATTTGTTTATTGTTATGGCTAGTGGTGAAAAGACAAAGCCCCACTGAACATATGTTTGAAGGTGTGTTGATAGGCCAGAAACTGGTTTAAAATGGAAAATATATCTATTTTAAATAGAGACAAGCATACATACAATCATGGTCAAGTGATGCTTGGGTACTGGATGCCTCCTAATGCAATGGCTCATGATGACAAGGTTGTTAAAAAGCTAAATGAAGAACACACACTCTACTGTTTTTTTCATAAGCCAAAGAATTAGTGCATTTTAGAAACATCTTCAAAAAGCAGTGATGTTTTGAACAACCTCAGTAGGTTTTTGAAGGAAATTACAGCTGTGTTTTTTTCAAACTACTGTCTCATTTGTTCCAAAATTCTTAATCCATATAATCCCTGTGAACAGATTAAATGAGAAAGTGGAAGACAAAGGGATTTCAGATGTATATGTATCTGGAGAAATGGGCAAGCAGTACCACGCAAGCACTGGATACAAAGGAAACAACCTCACATTAATGTCACAAGAACAATACAATGTTCTTTTCCCTACAAGGCAAAATCACCCTGTTATATAGTTGTTACATAAATAGAACTTTTTTCCCCTTGAAATGCATTCTCTTTTATGTAATTCCATAATTTATAACTTTTTATGTATTGAATCACTAAGGGCACACTGCTTTTAAATCTAATTAGTACCAGCTATTTCATAATCAACCAGAAACAGAGTTGTCCCAAAACTACTAGTGTACAGCATTATGATGTTGCTCTCTTTGGCCTGATCAACCAATTTGATGGTATTATTATAGCCCTAGGTAATTCTCCAGCATTGATTTAGCATGGACAAAGTTGCTACTTCTGATTTTGGCTGGGGTAGAGTTAATTTCATACATGGCAGCTAGCATGGGGCTGTGTTTTGTATTTGTGCTGAAAACAGCGTTGATAACTCAGGGATATTTTTGTTATTGCTGGGCAGATCTTGCACTGAGCCAAGGCTTTTTCTGCTCCTCACCCCACCAGTGAGCAGGCTGGGGGTGCACAAGGAGTGGGGAGGGGACACAGCCGGGACAGCTGACCCCAACTGACCACAGGGATATTCCAGAGCATATGACATCAAGCTCGGCATATGAAGTTTAGGAGAAGAAGGAAGGGAAGGACTTTGAGAGTAATGATGGTGTTTGTCTTTCTGAGTCACCACTACTGTCATGGGGCCCTGCTCACCTGGGGACAGCTGAACAGCTGCCCAGCCATACGAAGCAGTGAATGAATTCCTTGTTTTGCTCTGCATGTGTGTGCCTTTTGTTTTTCCTACTAAACTGTTGTTATCTCAACCCATGAGTTTTGTCATTTTTTTCTCTTCCAATTCCCTTACCCATCCTACCACAGGGGAGTGAGTGAACATCTGCGTGGGGCTTAGTTGCTGACTGGGGTTAAATGATCGAAGTACTTCATTAACAGTAGGATTTTGCTTCTGGTGATTGAAGACTAGCCAGCTGCAAGGTGCTAAGTCAGAACTCCAGTGGAAAAAGGAGAAATAGACACTGAGGGCAGCAAACTAAAGAGAACAAGCCACTTGTGACCACACCACAAGCAGCACTAAGCCAAAAGAGACTGTACTGAATACAGTCATTAACAAAGATGCCTCTGTAAGAAAGGCACACAGACCTCAAAAAGTAACTGGGGACCAAAGAAATGGTTATTGTTTTAGCTCCTCTCAACCACATGCTTGTTTTTCACAGGTGCAATCACACAGAAAGTAACTGCACATCATTTTGTTGCTCTCAGGAGTAAAATGTAACTGCAACAGCTTCTGGCAAATGAGAACTTTTATTTTCCTCACTGAGGCCTAGCAAATATTTCTGCACCCCAGCCAGATTTGTATAATCCAATGCAAGAATTTGTTCCTGTGACTGTTATATGCTAGTACTTGGAACGTTATTTCCCTTCCTTTTGCTTCAGCTATTAAAATAATTGCAGGCAAACACTGTAAACACAAGTTAGGCACCTTTTAGAAAATTGCCTCAATAATTACAAAGAGTAAGAAACAAATTTCTTACTTTTTAACATCTGCAACCCCATCCCTACCCAGTTACTGTATAGCTACATACTTCCTGTTACAGCTCTAATGCAGCAATTTGCATATATACGTACAGTGTATATACATATGTTAAAATACAACAGGAACTGCCAACAGAACATTATTTGAGACTGACTCAGCTGCATGACTTTTAATCTCATCCATCTGAAGTGTTAAGGGACGGTTCATCACCCTGTGAATTCATCAGTGCAGAGTATAATTGACAGTCTCTATGTAACGTTCAATTTGTACGTCCTGGTGACAATTTCTGGCAAGTGCTTTGTGGTAAGAGGTGGGCAGCATCATGCCCAGTGAAGAGTAGCCAGAGTGCCCTTCATCTAAGGAAACATGGAAGAGAACAGGGGCCGGATATTTGACTGGGGAGACACACAGGACAAAGACAGAAGAGGCAGATATGAAAACCAAACAGAAAGACAAGATAGATGAGAAAAAGGTGGAGCAAGAGAAGAGAAGGTAGACAACTAGTACATAAAGAGGCACTGAAATGATGTATAAAGCCAGGCAAAACATAAAAGAGGAGCCCTAGAAAAGAGAGGAGAAACTCTAGTATGTGGAAAGTGTCTCCTGTCAAGTAGAAAATACTCCCTCTAAAAGAAGAAGTCAGTAGTTTAATAAATCTTACTATACAGATGCATACTACACAGATGTTTTCCTGGGATTTTAATTTCAAGGATCAAAATGCAAGACTCAATTTTCCCCCCTAAACATTGAAGCTCTTAACAAATACTATACCAATCCATGGTGCACACAAAGCCATGGGGAATGGTCAACAAGCCATCCTGAACACTTGCACAGAGAAAGGAAACAAAGATGACTCGTGTACAAAAGAAAAGGTATCAATCACTTAGAACTCTGTCATATGGACTCTGTGTCCTATGGAGAACACAGGCCCAAAATACCTTGCTATGGACAGTGTGCAGGAGGGACAGAAGAGAAAATGTAGAGTTTGTACAAACTCCAGAAGAGGTATATTCTCATTTCTTTGGCAGCTCTGCTTCTCTTTGAGATCACTGTTAGCACACTGCACCTCATCCTCCACATCACACAGCTCTGCAGGAGCTCCAGGAAATCTATACCCCACCCCCAGTGCCATTTTCATGATGGTTATTACACCTGGAATTATCCTGATCTGGTGACTCTGCACAATTTGCAGAGTTTGAAGATGTGAGGAGTATCTATTGACATTTTATTTCATAGAGGGGAGGAAAACTCCTGACAAATGACTGAAAACTTGCAGCTACGAAGACAGAGGAAGGTGTACACCAGAAGAGAACCATCATGCTTTGTATTCCCTTTTCTTTCCAGAGATGAGAGGCATGCATGTATGTGCTGATATGTGCTGGTTTGTGTTGATGGCTGTCCTACTGTGCAAGCAGAAGCCTTAGTGTGCCAAGTAGTTTCAGTTACAGAGCTTCCCAGCTCATCCTTAAGTAGGATTCCAACTTTTTGTAGTGCACACTCCAAACTTTTCCTAATACTCTACTAATTAATAGAGCAAGCTCACACTGATTTTTTTTGGAAGTTCAAAAAATTCTAAGTTGCTGCATGTCAGCAGCATGTTTCCTTTACACTCTAAAATGTCTTGTTTTCCATTTCCATTGGGAAAAATTGTGGATTCATAGAATGGTTTGGGTTGGAAGGAACCATAAGGATCATCTACTGTAGGCTGGGACACCTTCTACCAGACCAGCCCCAAGCCCCATCCAACCTGGCCTTGAACACTTCCAGGGATGGGGCATCTACAGCTTCTCTGAGAAACCTGTGCCAGGGCCTCGCCACCCTCACAGCAAAGAATTTTTTCCTCATATCTTATCTAAACCTACTCTCCTTCAGTTTGAACCACTTCCCCTTGTCCTGTCATGACATGGCCTTGTAAATAGTCCCTCTTTATCTTTCTTGTGAGCTCCCTTCAGGTACTGGAAGGCCACAATTAGGTCAGCCCAAAGCCTCTGTTCCAGGCTGAACAATCCCAATTCTCCTGGCCTTTCCTCGTATGTTGAAACTGTATTTAAATACACAAATATTTTCCCTTTTGTAGAGTAATTGGAACCATATCTCAACAGCAGTCTTTATGAAGATCAACTGGTGTTACATTGAGGGAACCCCATTATTAGAGAGCACTTACCAGACACAAATATATTAGAGGAAAAAACACACAAATGAGTTTCTAGACCCATTATGTTGGCAAATCAATACAAATAAACTGCTTAAGAGGACATGACACATTCATTCCTTTCATAAAAGCAGACTTTATAAAGTAGCTGCTTTTAAAAGTACATTTCAAAGCATGTCAAAATGGTTATGCAACAGTTACCTGCTTCACAGCAAACTTTTTGCCAGGGTTTTTTTTATTTTTTCACTTGTATTGGAAATAAAAAAACCTCCATCTTTCAAAGAAAACGCTGTAGGTATTTTTTAAGCTCCTGAAACACAAGTAGCTACATGACAAGTCTCCATCCCCTCACTGTTCTCAAGTAGCAAGTGACACATACCTCCTCTTCAGGGTGCCATCCACGGTAAGCACATACTTGGTTTCAAGAATTCCCTTTTCCATGCCTTTGTTTGTTTTCTTTTTCATGTATCATTTTGCATACACAAAGCTAGTCCATGGGTAAGAGTGTCTGGCAATCCTGCCCATGCTTGTATTTTGCAACAGGTTTAGACTGATACATCTACCTGCAGAGACCATAAACATGTCAGGGGTCTGTGTGGACATCAAAGGTGTCACGTCACTCTGAGTGGTACTGAACTGAGCTGGTATCAGCAAGGAGATGAGAATCAAGGCATCTGTGCATATTGGTCATTCTACCTAGAAATAATGCTTAAAGGCTCCAGTATTACATACATAAATTCAGGATCCCATTTCAGATACCAGAAATTTCAGTGGATTACATTCACTGCTGTAATAAAAGCAAATCTACTATTTTTCTTTTCTGAAGACATCTTGAAACCAAGAATCAGGAACACCAGTTTACAAGTCTGTTGCTTGGAAAAATTCAGTTTGGGCAAAGACATGAAGCACCTCTGCAGAACAGAGCCAAGTTCTATGCAAAAAGTCCCTTTGTTCTGGACTTGCCTTAGTGCTAAGATTAAGACCATGAAACAAGAGCAAGACTCAGAATTTCAGGTAACAGCTAAACCATCCCTTCTGATTTTATTACTTTGGTGGGTAGGAGTCACATTCTGCCCCTACGTTTTGAAAACAAAGAGAAGAGTGATACAGTATTTCACCCAGATCAAGCTGCCACAGGCAATATGTACTGCAGCCAACTCATTAGCAGTTTGAATAATAACAAACAAGTAAAAATCTGTAACTGCCGTATTAGACTGCTGTATGATGGTATTTGCATCCATTGAAAGGGTGCCTTGATTTGAATGGAAGATGTAGAAGGCTTTTTTTTCCTATTGAAAAAGGTGAAAGAATAGCTGGCTTTTTAGCTGAGTCAGTTTCCAAGTATTAGGAGGAAAAAAAAGCTGTATCAGGGTTAACACATTTTGTGTTTTTAACTTATCTTCAAAAACACCCTTTGAAACATAAAGGCCAAAATAATATTTCCAAATGAAATCTGACATAAATATGACATAAATACCTACATAAATACATTTGGACATAAATACTACATAAATACATCTGGACATTTCTACATTTTATTAAGTTTTTGCAATTGAGAACATTAATCACTGACTTTTGTTTAACTGCATTTACAGACAATCTCTACATTCCATTTTCAATATTGCTCCTTTTCTCCCCCGAGATTACATCCCCAATTTGCCAGACTGTCTGTGGGGAGGCTGGAGTGCAGAAGGTAAAGAACAAATTATCTTTATTCTATCAAAAAAAATCTGAAGATACAAGTTTTTCCAAGTCCTTCAATTCAGATTTGCTTTTGAAAAACACATGACAGCAGTTTTGATTAAATGAAGATCTTCCCTTCTTCTGCCCTCGCTGGACATACGTATTACATATTCTGAAGCTAAACTAGACAAACAATTTATTCACATTTTCCTACCACCTCTCTTCCCATTCAAGTGAGGGAATGCTGCCATTATATGCTGCTCTTAAATCTCACAGCAACAACCATTTAGCCAAAAAATTTAGTGTGTGACCCCTTCTCCTTGGTTATCACTGAAAAGGTAAACAGTTTGACAGAGACCACTGCTAGCCCTGAATTATACCAAAAAAACCTTAGAGCTCAGCAAGAACTTTTGTATTAATGGAGAGACAGGCCTCATTTACAATATCGATTATGTTCTTCAGGTGGTTTTCAGTAACTCTCAAAATAAACTTCCCCATATTTTCACTAGGTGCTGAAGTGAGGCTGACAAGCCTGTAGTTCCGAGGGTCATCCTTCTTGCCCTTTTTGGAAACTGGGACAATGTTCACCAGCTTCCAGTCAACTGAGACTTCTGTGGATTCCCAAGAATGTTCAAAAATCACTGAGAGAGGCTCATGATGATCTCAGCAGCTCTTTGAGTGTTCTCAGATGAATCCCATCATGCCCCATAGAATTGTAGGGATCCAGCTGGAGCAACAGAACCTGCACAGGCTCAGGGTCAGCTGGGAGTTTATCACTCTCACAGTCACAGTCCTCCAGCTCAGGGCACTGGGACCCCCTTAGCCATCACCGGTGTTGAAGACAGAGGCAAGGAAAGCATTGAACACCTCTGCCTTGTCTCTGTCCCTGTTTGGGAGGTGACCATTCTAATCCTGCAATAGGCCAGTGTTATCTCTGCACTGCCTTTTACTATTAATGATCTAAGTAAACTTTTTTCATTGTCCCCCACAGATCTGGCCAGCATCAACTCCAGCCGAGTTTTGGCTGCATGAATTTTCTCCCTCCCAGCAGCTTCTCTATTTTTCTCCCATGTCACCTGACCTTGCTTCCACTGGCCGTACATATTCTTTTTCTTGCTTAGCTCCAGAGGATCCCTGATCATGCAAGCCAGCCTTCTGCCTCACTTGCTTGACTTCCAACATTTTGGAATTTCCTGTGCATTTAAGAGGTAGTGCTCAAAAAGTGACCAGCACTGACAGACTCCAGCACCTTCTAAAATGTTTTCCCAGAGACCTCATTACTAGTTCCTGAAGTCTGCTCTTCTCATGTCCACAGTTGAGGCACTTTTCCTCCTGTCAACAGATTTTAAACTCGATCACTTCGTGGTTGCTGTGTCAAGACGGCTACCAATCACCAATTCAGCCACAAAACCTCCTCTGTTAATGAGCACCAAATCAAGGAGGGCATCTTTCCTGTTCAGCTCTACCCGTACCATGAGGTTATCACCCAGGACCTTTAGGAATTTTCTGGACACCTGAAGGACAACACAGTCATCTGTCACAGCCAGCATGGCTTCATGAGAGGAAAGTCCTGTTAGTCAAACTTGGTTTCCATTTATGACAACGTAACGCACCTGCCTGATCAACAGAAACCAGTTGATGTAATTATTTTGAATTTCAGTAAAGCTTTCGATACTGTCCCTCACAAGATCCTTCTGGACAAAACACCCAGCACACAGCTGGATAAACACATCATGTGATGGGTGAGCAACTGGGTCACGGGTCAGGCACCAAGGGTTATAGTGAATGGGGTGACATCACTCTGGTTACTTGTCACTAGCAGGGTTCCACAGGGTTCCATCCTTGACCCTGTGCTCTTCAACATCTTCATACATGATCTGAACACAGGACTGGAAAGTACACTAAGAAAGTTTGCTAATGATCCTAAACTGGGAGGAGCTGTTGACTCCCTCAAAGGCAGGGAGGTCCTGCAGAGAGACCCTGATGAATCAAAGGGCTGGGCAATCACCAACTGTGTGGAGTTCAACGAGGAAAAGTGCTGGACTCTGCACCTGGGATGGGGCAACCCTGGATGTACAGACAGACTGGGGAATGAGAGGCTGGAGAGCAGCACCAGGAAAGGGCCCTGGAGGTCCTGGTCCATGTCAAGTTGAACATGAGTCAGCAGTGCCCTGGCAGCCAGGAGGGCCAGCCCTATCCTGGGGGGCATAGGCACAGCATCACCAGCCAGGCAAGGGAGGGGATTGTCCTGCTCTGCTCTGCGCTGGAGCAGCCTCACCTCGAGTGCTGGGGGCAGTTTTGGGTGCCACAATAAAAGACATAAAGATATTAAAGAGTGTTCAAAGGAAGGCCATTAAGATGATGAAGGGTTTGAAGGAAGAGCCTCGTGATGAGCATCTGTGGTCACTTGCTCTGTTCAGCCTGGAAAAGAGACTGAGAGACCCCACTGGAGTCTGCAACTTCCTCCTGAGAGGAAGAAGGGACAAACACCAAGCCATGTGTCTGGTTACCAGTGACAGGACACAGGGCAATGGCCTGAAGTTGTGCCAGGGGAGTTTTAGGTTGAATATTAGGAAAAGATTCTTGCCTCCAAGGGTGTTTGGGCACTGCAACAGGCTCCCCAGGGAAGTGGTCACAGCACCTGCGTTCAAGAAGTGTTTGGCCAATGCTCTCAGGCACATAATGGGATTCTTGGGGCGCCATGTGCAGGGCCAGGAGTTGAACTTTGATGATCCTTGTGGGTCCCTTTCAATTCAGAATATTCTATGACTCTACTCCATGTTTGTAGGTGCAGGCATGTATCCAGTTGAATGACCATGTCAGATTAACACCTTCCATATACTTGTTTTGAACTTGCTGCTAAATTCAGAGGAGCTAAGAAAAACATGTAATTTTGAGTCTTACAAATTCTGCATAAATCTCTAAAACTGCATATTTCACATTATTACAGACACTACACAGAGGTAGATCAACTGACATATGATGCAGACTAGATCTGCTACAAGGAATGAACACAGCTGGAACATTGCTGAAGAACTCAGTACTGGCACCAACGCTGGCTCTAAAAGCTCCATTTTAACTAAAAGCCAAATGTGATCTGTATGCTGTCCATGAAAGAACACAGGCAGATATGTGCCTCTTTCCAGGAGGCCTCATAGCTCAAAATTTCCTGCCTGGTCTGTTGTCAGTTACCGCACATGAAGGCTTTCCTTCTATGTAAGAGACATGGATAAGAAGCCAAGTAATTCTTCACTGGGAGAAACTTCAGTCTGTCTTTCTTCAGGAACATTTACCTTCTTGAAATAAGCTCTCTTCTTTAAAGAGTGAAAAAAAAAAAGTAGCAAGAAAAACAAGGTACAAAAAATTGTTTGTCTCAGGCACGAGAGTGCATAAGAATTCTTCATATTCCACCACAACCTACTTTCTACAGCCAATTCAGTATTTTGTAGTTTTCAGTGGTACCTCTTGCTGAAGCCACGTACTGATCATTTGTGTGAGCTAAAAATTGATTTAAGATCCAAATGAAAACCAGAAACACTTATAATTAAAAAGGTTAAAATTACTTTTTTCAGACCATACTCATTTACATTTTCACATGGGCAAAACCCCAGCAACTCCAGACAAAGTGTATCATGTGTTTTGGGAGATGAAAAAAGTATACATGAAAAATCTAAACATGTTCATTCTAACTGCTGGGAAGAGGACCAAAAAAGAATAGCCCAAAGCAAAAGGTTTTTTCCACAACAGAACAGCTGCTCTACACTGACAGCATTCTTTCTCACCCTGCCTAAAGTTACAGACCTGAGAACCTAGACTACAACTATAAAACTGTCAGCAATGAAAGCAAGTCTTTGACACAATAAAATACTATAGCAGCCTCTAGCACAACTCTTGAGAACTCATCTTCCCTCTTGAAGAAAGGCAAGTCTTCCATGTCACATGGCAAAATGCCCTATAATTTTATTCCTAGAAAAATAGGATTGCTCAATTTCACAGATACATCTGCAAATGTTGGACTGCAAGATGCACTTAGTTATTGCTTCAAGGCAATTGTGATAGAATTGTTGGCTACTGTTGAATTTAACACCTTTGAAAAGGCCAGTTTCATGTATTAAGAACTCGACTGGACAAGGGCATGTACAAGTCAATGTCACCCTTGCTTAGAGCGGGAATTTGGACTGGATGACCTGCTGAGGTCCTTTCCAGTCTGCATGATTCTCTGGCATGGCCATCTTGATATTCATATAAATTTTAGAAGAAACCAACCCAGGAATTGAGTATTTTACCTAAGCTCTTGCATGTAGTTTAATTCAACATGTTCTTGCACTTAAGAAAGTTGAGGAAAGTGCCACCCTGGAGTTTATACAGTAAAACATAACACACAAAACAGGATTCCTTTACATGTCTCTTTGGTGAATTACTTTATAATACTTACAGTGAATTCTCATTTTATTTCATATACTATACATTAAATTTACAATCAACAATATTTCAAAATAAACCAGTTCCCAAGTTCACTATACTTTCCATTTCAACACTTAGGCATTTAAAATACGTGAAAGTTAGATTAATAATAAAGTAGACCTGATCTGAAGTCAGAACCTACAAAGAGCAACATCTTTGCATTATTTTACCATGACTGCTTTCCATAAGTGATAACTACACAATGATTAATGATTAAAATGCAGATCAATTTACAGCATTCACAAAAACAGACTTGCCACATGAATGTGAAAAAAGCAGCAGCCTCTCATAGTTCAGAAGTGACTTTCCACATGCTTGTTTCACTTGCCAAAAACCATCTGTCCCCTCCCTGCCCGCCCCCCCNATGATTAAAAATCATTCTCAGGCTGAGTCTGAAGGGGGAGAGGGCAAAAATTACGTAGTTCAGTGGTTCTCTTGCACATAAATACACTTAGCTCTGCTCCACAAAATATTTAAACTAGCAGAGACTTTAAACGACAGACATCAGTNTTTATACATACTATTCCAATCTAACAAAAGAAAACAGCCAATTGTTTTTTTAGGCTTTCTGTACAATTTGAACACCACTACTACTACTACACAGATTTGTATGATTATTATACTCTCATATGGAGCAGTAGAGTAAAACTAAACCCTGAAGTTATCAGTGGAAAGTCAACTAAAAATGGCACTTACGCATGCACACATCAGTTTCTATTTTGCTTTATTCACACTTAGTTATTGTAAGCCTTGCAAACAAAATGCAAGACAGCCAAATTTGCATTCTGTGCAACTTTGCCCTAAACCCCTTTTTCATTGTTTTTATACAAAGCAAGAGATTCCCCTTTGTCATCTTCTGCACACTGCAGCAAAATAAGTCTTCTATGTACCTGTAAATAATAACATTTAAGTCTACTTAAGTTACTTTTACAGTTTCTGTTTTACTCACAGTTCCATTAACAGTGACATTGGAAACATTTTTAAAAGACCGCTAAAGCCATCAGTCCCCTACTTGCAAGTTCTCACAACTTAAAAGAAATTCCATTCAACTGGCTAACTGTCCATATTAAATATCAGATGTGATGCTTATAAAGCAGATACTAAAAATTCATATCCATTCCTTATGTCAGTGAACTGGTAAGAGGAATAGTAAATCCTCAATGCAATCACATTTGAAATCTGATCCCCTTTGTATGACTGCATATGACATATTCAATTTGTGTCTGTAATTTTTAAACAGTCCTTTTTTAATTACACTTCGGAAACTATATCCCCATTTTTAAAACAAGTTGTTCTACAGTGTAAGGAGAATCCACAGAGTGGATTCCTCAAAGTTCATTTTCTAAGCCATTTAAACAATAACTAGGTTAGCAAGTCAATCATGTCCAATGTGCTAGATCCAGACCTGGACAGATTAAGAAACATTTTGAAGCAGTGTCGAGTAAATAATTTTGGTAAGCTGTAAAACTGCCATATGCAAGGTATACTGTACTATAACAGCTCCAAATCCTTTATAAAAACCTTGCATTCCTTCTTCCCGTTTAATAGTATTTATGCAGTCTTTCATTCCCTCATACTGAGTATTGATTGGAAGCACTTCATAGCCAAGGTCTGTATTGTCAATTATTGTGCGTGTCCCTTGAATATGAAGGCGGTGCAAAACTGTTTCCAGTGGGTAAAGCATGACATCAGCACAAAGGCTAGCAGCAAAGCTAGCAATAAGTTCTGGAAAATATGCATCCAGCATGCTCTGCACAGAAGTGGAGCTCTCAGGTGGAAGGTTGTGGGAATTATCCCTTTTCAAAACAAGCAAGACAAGCTTCTGGACGATGGAACTGATGACATAGTGAAGAACTCCATGTAGAGCAGTGGGAAAAGTCAAGACCATCAGAGGAAGGAGACGCTTGCTGTGGGGTACGCCCAAGCCTAAAACTCTGCCAATTCCTTCTTTCACGCAGTCCAGGATGCCAGGATTGTCTCGAATTATTTCACTCTACAAGCACAAAGAATGAGTTACATCTCATGCTGAGCACTTCAAAACCATCCTGACATCTGCTCTACCACTTTATCACTGTTGAACTTTTAAAAAAAAGAGTTAAAGACTTGCATGCTATTGTGTCTACACCGTCGTACAAATAGAAGTCCCTTGTTATAACACTCTTCATAGCATTCAATTAAGCTTTTTTTTAAAGAATGAACCCATCTTAAAGAGGTGAGGGTTTTTAAATGTATATCGCATTTATCTGTATTCTACCAGAGAAATTCAACTTTCAGTCTACTGATGAAAGTATCAGAATGTGAAACAGTCATGAACTTAAAATGACTACATCTGGAACGAACTGCCAGGAAGTACTAATTTAATTCAAAATTCCTTTACTTTAACAACTATGACTATAACCTTTGAACTTGAATGTACATAGTAAAATAAAAATTACATAGGTAATTTTTAACATGAATTTAATAGGTTCCATTTTGAATGTTCTAATGGCATTACATGCATTTAAAGTAGTACTCTTTACCCATGCTGCCTGGGATAATTAGAAGAGATAATTATTTTGTTCATGTAATGGAAACAAAAATCTTGTAATAATTACTTACTCTATTATATTCCACCTTTGAGTGTAGGATTAAGCTAAAAACATTATTTCTCCTACTAATGCTTATACAAACTCCAGTGTTTTATCATGTGGTTTACATCCCAAATTCAAGATTTGGGTGTTCTCCTGAATGCCCAAGTCTCTGAGTCCATGTGGTCTGTGTCCTGACCTCATACCAGAATAAAACACCACCACCAGTATTTTGGGGAAATACTAAACAGCCTGCAGAGTCTTCATGGTCTTTTCTGTGCAGGAGAGAAACTATTTCAAATACCTGAGAACGTAACGTTGTTGCACACTTTAAGTACAAGTTAAGCAGCACAACCCCTGCAGACTCCTCTGCTGTCCCACATTACTACAGTCACTGCACTTCAAAGCCGTTCTTGCTTTGGCCAAACACGCCACCATGAGGTTTGAGTTGCTAATGACAAAAGAACTAATGCAACAGCTACAAATTTCCTTCATTTACAGATACTTTGATGAAATTTATTTACTTAGGTAAATTTCAAGCAGATACTGTTACACAGCATGGTTTATCAGAATTAAGACAATCAAAGTGTAGTAGCAAATCCAACAATCTTTAACTTTTCTGATTTTTTACTGGTCATTGTCCTCTTGCAGCACAGGAATGTAATGCAAACCTGGCAAGCCAAGTTGCTCCCCTGCATCGACTAATATAGTATAAAAATCTTCATAAATGCTATCATTACCTCTGCAGTGTTTCTAATGAGCTGATGATGATGTTTCCAGGAACTCAATAACATATTTCATACAGTATATATATATATATATATATATACACTCATTCACTAAAATACCTGCACACAGCCAAAGCTACTAATCTTAAAATCCTCAGATCTCAGTGGAATTTTCATAACCAATCCATTACAGAGAAGATCACCTACCTAAAAAGATGGGAGAGATGCTTCTTTGGCTTTTTATTGTTATCCTATTAAGCTGCTTTCTTAGCAAAGAAACGTTATACTTATTTTGCGAACAGAAGACAGACTCTAAATCATGTTCTCTTTTATCTTCTATTGGTAAAAAATTTACCCATGTCCAACAACACAGGTAACGCAACATCCTTTCAGACAAAAATACAAGCAGTAAGATACCTGAATATAACATTCCACTCTGTGGCCTTCTCTGAACTCCAGAAACATTAACAGTGTTCCACCATTGTTTCTAGTTCCAGAATCATGGCATGCTTAGGGTAGAGCCATTCCCCAGTAATTAAGAACTTGAGTTCTAGCCAGCTTTCCATTACGATACCAGCTAAGTCTCCCAAATATTCCACAAACTCAGAGATCCCCTGAGGAAAGAGGGTTTCTCAAATATGGAATACCTTTAGAAGAAGTGAGTTTGTTGTTGGGAGTCTGTCTATACCTCTCCACACACAGATGCTTAATCTCACCTATACTGTTAATCCATAATGAAGCCAGTTCAGACAGAACAGCTCTCCTAGTACCTTCCGGCTCATTTAAGCCTGGATCCTCTGCACAGAACAGAATCCTGCCCCTTTAAAGAGTCCATGCCTCTAAAGTACATGCTGAAACTAAGAAACTGCAGAAGTCAGCCTTCTCCCCAGAAAAAGCACCATTTTGGAGACATACACCAGCAAATCAGTCTTGACAGTACTCACAACTTGCCCATGCTACTAATGAAAATTATTACTCTGATGACTGAGTAACGTGAGAGTGACTATCCTGCACCCTCCACATGAGAACTCACTCTACAGAAAGAGTTCCATTAGCTGCACAGAGACTCTGTCACATCATCTAAGAGCAAGCCATTATACAGAGATGGCTGGAAGAATTACCCTGAACCATTTCTGCATAGCTAACCCTTGCCTTTCTCCAGAAAGAGACATAACACCGCACTGACAGGCAGTCTCCAACACAGTGCTATGGGATACTCTTAACAGTCGCAGAACAAGCTACGACGTATTCTAAGTGACAGGTCCGGATTTTAATTTTTGTGGCTAAAGAAGAACTAGATGAAGATTAAAAGTAAAAAGTTGATTGAATGAAAACCCCACTGAACTACTGGAAAAAACTTTACAGTTGTTACAGGGGGAGGGTGTCACTGTAACAACTTGCCTAGGAAGGTAAAGTTCAAAAATCTTACTTGAGAAAAACTGCCTTATGTTTCATCTGTTGGAACACACGGATACAGCATGTCCCTCTTTGATATGCAATACATTGCAACTATCTACATTAAATTCCCTTTCTGATTTTAGATTTAGAGTTAAGATAGTACACTAATATACTCTTCATAGTAAACACCCACTTAAGTCGTAAGTCAAGCAAAACAAATGCAACTCCTGCAACATAAACCTGAATAAGAAGTCAAAGATTCATTTCTCCATATAATCTAATCTGTAAAGAGTAACAGTATCTTTTAAAATGTTCCAAATATATGTAAGTTACCTGTACAGTTTCAATCAGGCTCGCAGAATAAAAAGGCATTGCTATCACATGTGTTAATCTGTAGAAATTAACAATATAAGAATTAATGTAATGACAATACTATAATTTTAAGCAAACAGCACTTGAAAGTTGATAGAGTTATCTATCAAATTATTCCTGAGAGAAAATGAACAAAGCATAACTCAATTACTAAAATGGACATCAACAAGTTGAGATAGGCTTCAGTCAAAAATTTAGTTAAATTCTATTTCCATGTGACCAGACTGATTAAGGTCTAAAAGAATCTAATCTTTTAAATCAGTCAAGTTCCAAGACACAGGGACCTAGTAGGAGAAAACCTGTGAAAGTGGTGTATGCAATCAAGATTGTTCCAAAAAATTAACATCTGAAAAGTACTATTAGCATCTTGTCAAGTAAACATAGCAGCAGACTAAACTTACGTCTATTTGGTAGTTTTAATATGCTTAGATAATAAGACATAAGGTAATAACACATGCCGTACTTACCCTTTGAGTAAAAGGTGTCCACCTATCTGCTTAAGGTTCCACTTATGTGAAAGCTCCCTAAAAAGAGAAGTATTTATCACAATAGGAATAATCACCCACATGTAATTCTCAAGCAATTCTTCCATGGGTATCAACATTCAGTTCTCATATTGGTGTTCTACTATCTATGTTGAAGCAGTTTCAATACTGGAAAGACAGAGCAAAACATTCAGTAAATCATGCTTGACTTCTAGTAGTTTCTCCAGGCCTGTCAGACATTCTATCAAAAAAGGTTTCAGTTATTAATTAATAAGATGTCTGCAGCTCTCACAGCAACTGACTTTAGTGTTTTGCATTTATTTAGCAACCTTATGTACTAGCACTTAAAGCAATTTTCAGGGAACACTGGAGTACTTTAAAATCTTAATACTTTTCCTTTATCAAGAAATTATTTTTATTTCATTTTGGTTTGGTTGCGCCTCTTCTGTTCTTTAGGTTATGTTTACGCTGTTGTTTCTTTCCAGAAAATCTGAACCATATTCTGGCACAGTTAGAAAAGAACAAATCAAGTACAAGAGGTCAGACCAGAAGTTGCATAGTAACTCAGTACAGACATAACTGAAGTTTTTTGTCTTATGACCAGTCCTTAGCATATTCTGATAAAACAGAAGAAAACCTGTATGTTTAACACAAAGGTGACATCGAAACTATTAGTAGAGGTACTTTAAAGTAGTACCTCTAGTTACACATTTCAAATATGAACAGCAAATGTTTACATTTCACCTATCAGAAAATATAAACCCACCTAGCTCAAGATACCGTTCAAATACTACATGTACTTAAAATGCCTATGGTCAATACTCTAGCTATGAGGTATAGACATCAGTCTGAAGTGCTGGGCAAGTTAAACTTTGCATTTTTAATAATAAGCTATAAAGTGTTCAGCTTCAACTGTTGTCCAGGAATCACAATCAGACACTGCTTGTGGTTAAAACAACCGTAATCCAAGAAAGGCAAGATTTTACTCTTTCTGAAGAATTGTGTGTAACTACTAGCTATCACATTTTAAATACCTAGGTCAATCACTAAACAGGAACAGAAGATCATTTTTACCATTATATATTTCAGACACTTGGATCACATCCGCTTACCCATAATACTCAAATGATGTGGAAGATGAAACCAGCAAACTAATGTGTGAAAGCCTAACCTGTCAATCCACAAGGTATAACTGTCCCTGCAGTGGAAGAACAATTACACAAGTTTGTCTCATACAGAATGCTCACACCCATATCTGGGCTCCTCTCCCAAAATAGCGGTATTATTTCATGATACTACAGTATAGAATTAGAATTGACATTTCACTTCTCTGTGTTCACTGGAGCCTGATAATGTAGTTAAACAACCTTTTAAATCAGATTTGCTGGCACTGCTCCTACAAGCAATAAACTTCTCCTCCGTGTGACCGCCCAAACATGCAAGGTACCATTAAAAAGGAAGAGAGAGCATTCAGCAGAAAACTGCTGTGGGGTGGTGCATGTGTGAGACAACCATTTTAGCCAAATCACTTTCCCAATCCAGTTAATTTCCTGACTGTTCACATACTGTGTTGGCACAAGGATGGAAGCAGCATGGAGGAAGGAATGATCCGGTTCCAGCAGAAAGGTCTGCTTCTTCTGGCAGCAGCATCAGCTTACTTTTCAAACTGCTGAACTGGCCCACAAGTAGAAAATCATTGCTCACATTTGTGAGAACTCAGAATTATCAAGATAAAAACACTGTATCACATCTCCTGAACTTAAGCAGAGTCTAGAGTTGTATCTACACACTTGGAAGAAAGCACACGCCTGAAAATTTCAATTACCTATGAAACAGAGCTGACCAAAAACCTTAAATACACACTCCATACAATTTAAATATGAAATGCTTTAGCTAATGCTTTTGAACTTGCAAATACCTACTTTTGTTAGTATGGATGCATGCATCATAACAGTATTTGATTCAGCCTAACCATATTTCTTCTTTTTAAACCCAGGGTAGTTTCCATGTCCCTGAATATTTTTAGTAAAAATATTACTAAACTTCTGTAGCAGAAGGTGGACAAAGTGATGTAGAATAATCAGTAGCCCTTTAAATGAAGTCAGTGATTTTTAGCTGCAACATCTTTTTTATGACAATACTGAACAAGGTACACAGAGTTGTTGGTCAAGGAAGGCAAAAGACAAAGCTGCCAGTCACATGGATTCTCATTTGTTATGTCTTCTCATTTACTAATGCAGGCCATTCTGTTCTCTCATCTACCAAAGACAGTGCAAATATTCAGCAAAATGTCAGTGCTGGCTCCTTAGCTGTGCAAGTTTTCTGTATTTAGATTAGTAAGACCAGGAATTTTTACCTTAGGTATGGTATTTGCTACTACCACACAAAAAAAACCTAAATAAAAGAAGAAAATTATGATTTCTTTTTATTACAGAGTTGAATACCAAAGATCAATTTGCTACAGTATTTCTATACTCAGACCAGTGAGCACACACAAACATACAAAGTTCCCAGAAAGGGTCTCTCACTATTTATGGATTATGAGGTTACGTTCTCCAAGACAACCACACTGTGTTTGGAAACACCTATTTAATGTCTGGCTGTCCCCATAAAGCAGTGTTTTTCAAACAGCCTTGCATTTCTAACACTTTGAAAATAAGACAACGACTTACTAATTTGTTAGAAGCAGTAAAAAAAACCTGCGATACCTTGGCAAAGGTGTAAATTCACTGATGATGCCTTCTGTTCCCAGGGTTATGCCCTGAACAATGAAAGTGCTGCCCATTCCTTTCCAGAGAGCTCTTGGACCCTGTGTGTTGAAATATGCAACATAAAACTCAAAAATATTTTCGTCTTATTAATTATAACATTTCAGTAAATTCAGACCACACAGGGCTACAATTCTATCATTCAACTTTATAAATTCAGGTAAACAACTCACTTTTCATCTATTAAGAAATTTTTGTTTTTCAATGATTTCAAAGACTTGTCAATTTTGGAGGCATCTCTCCCACTGTTAATACTCTGTATTATAAACTTAATGCCATTTCCTATGGACAAAATGAGCTCAAGATGTTAAAAGTACATCCATAAGAAATTAAGAATTGAGAACTTCTTACTGCCTTCTGATCTGAATTTAAGGATTGCCATTCCCATGCAGAATTGGAAATGAATTCAGTACTATCTTTGGAAGGAGTCACTTCAATAATACTTTATCCACATAAAGATTAATGATCTTTTAGAACCCTAATGAAAAAAATTAGTTTCAGGGACCTTTTGTTTTCTAACATCTGCAAATCTTTCCCCACTAAGTACTGTACTTCTGAAAAAAATAAAGGTTTACTTGATCTTCTTGAAACATAAAAATAACAAACGCTCATATAGGCCATGTTTTTCAACACCACCTACATAAACACTTAAGAGATTTCAATGTACATACACGCTGTAGGAACTTTCAGTGCTCAGATACAGCCTTACACCAAATACTAACCTGTGTCTTATTGATGCAGTACATGATATTGACAATAGTAAATGGCGTGAGATGATAATTTCGTGCGTGATAGTTAACCTGTTAAAAATATAAATAATGGCAGTCTTAGGAACACTTGCAGATGCTACAACTCTGAAGGATAAAGGCATTTCCAATGTAAGAATTTTATCTCTGCAAAGATCAGCTAAAAATATGAATCAGTTCTCACTGAAATTTACGGAAACGGACAGTACTTTTAAGTATTTGTATGCTGAAAGTTTAAACAATAAACTATACATAAGTCAGAAACTATGAAAGAACGCATCCTGCTTGTAAATGGGGATGTGAAAGTTGCTCTGTAGACTCCAAAACACTTACTTGCTGTAATTTGCTTTCCACTGCCCAAACAAAAACGAGTAATATTTTTCAAAATAAGCTAAACTGCAGAATAGAAAACATGTATTCTCTAAGTAAAAAACTTGCTAATGTAGCAGAGTCCACCTAAAAATTGCAAAGCTTCCTATACTACATACATTCATACAGAGTATAAAAATACAGAGATATGGCAATACACAGGAGTTTTGACTGGAAAAGGTAATATAAAAGACATACCTGACACTGACGACGTAGGACAATGCAAGGATGTGCCAACACATTTTCTGTAAATAGGCTTTAAAAGAAAATTGTATTTAATGCATGGGAAGCCACTAAAAATTCCTTAGAAAAGGCTTGTTAATTGTCTCTAACTACAGCAGATCAGTATTTGGAAAAGCAATGTATTTTCTAGTGAACTAATAGGGCATTTTTGATGGCTTCCCAACAGCCTCCCAAGGAACAAGTTACATAAAATCTGACATATACATTTACTATGAAAAAGCCCCATGTATATGTAGTATACACATTTTTTATAAGCAAAACAACATACAAAATTTCTTAATCTCACCCTCCTCAAAGTATCAGGGTACAAAACAAACCAGAACCACAATTATGAGAGGAGTAGTTTCCAGTTTTATGCTAATTCTGCATACTGTATTATTAATCAAGACTCTCCTTAGCAGGGCCAGAGGAGGACTGGTACTAATAGCTGACTACTTTTTCAATGAAAATACTACTGACCCAAACCAACTCTCCTACCACTGCCAGAACTCATATTTCAATCAAAACTTCACTTCCAAAACAGAATTCCTGGTTGCAGCCATTCAGAGAAAATATTAATTTCACCTCAAAGTGCCTGAGTGATCAGAGTACTTACTTGTATGTTGTGCAAACCTGGGACATGGATTAGAAAAGCAGAACATCCAGGGTTTTTCTAAACACCCACGTCACAGCTACAGGATCATCTGTGGTAGGTTTCTGAACTTCTGACACACAAGTACAATTGGCACAGAAAAATACTGCAGTTTCTTAACTATTGAGCTAATTAGTAGTTTGCTACTACCAAAAGAGGTAAAACTTCCCCTGGACATCAGCATCCTGAAGTTCACCCCTTTCTCAAAACACTATCAATAATCAGGGTCACAATAATAAAGAACAAAATGGCAATTGGACCTCTTGGCTAGATGAACATTATGGTCCCATGATACTCTGGTAATATACTTGAAGACATTTTCACCTTCTCAGGAAACACTTGCATTGCCTAAAAATATTAATAAAAGTTGCAAATGTCAAAAAAGTTTTCTCGTGTTACTTTCAGATTACTTGGACAGGGTACACACATCCCGGGCATTCCATACGAAAAACTGTCTTACTTCTGCCTAAGTATTTTTTGATCAACAGTTAAAGAGAACAGAAACCTACATGGATTTTGGTAGTAGGTTCCTAAACACATTTCAACTGATTATGGCTATTGAAATAAAACCACAACATAAAAGTGTATGTAGGGTTTATAAGACAAATAAGAGTTTTACTACCTCTTTGTCACTGAACACAACTCTTACCTTGCAAGGCCAATACCAAAGCCAGCAAATCTGTTCAACTGCTCTGAAAAAGAAGAAAAAAAACCAAACAAACCAAAAACCAGATTATACAACAGTGATAATCGCAAAATAAGAGAAAATGCCATGCATAGGATCTGAAAAACTAATTTTATGCTGTACTTGCATCAGAAAATTATAAGCACTAAACCACAACATTTATGACAGCTCAGCAACATAGGATATAAAAAAAATTATTCCCCAAGAATATTTGCACTTTAGACTGTATTTGAGTTTGTACATACCGTTATACATAAAATTACGCTTTTCTTACAGGGGAAAAAAAAAGAGAGGAAGCACACGGTAAAAGAGAGAACATTTTAATACCAAAAAACCCCAATTCAAACCAGCTACTGAAAAATTTAGCATGCATGAGTTGACAGTAATTCTGAAACATAAATTTAGATAAAACAGTAAAAAGGCAAAATTTTGGGAGAAGTTACACAAAAAGCCATGGATGAAGTAACGAACAACAGCATAAAGCAAATTTTTTTTTCAAGCTAGTTGTTTATCTCCAGTCCTTTGCAAAAATCTAGTTACTGGAGAACTACACAAATAAAGAATTCAACTCACTGTTGTCTGCTACCAGACAGACATTTGCACATTGGGAATTATCAGAAGGGATTTTAAGATGAGTATCAGAACAGTAAAGGCATTTTAAAGTTAATGCTCAGCCCTACAATCTTCAGAGTGCAAGCAGTCTGAAGACATGGATAAAGTCAGTAACTTCAGTGGGGCTCCACACAGATGTGGCAGTCCTCCTAAAAATGGTAAGATACCATTTGCAGCTTCTGGATTCAGTGATTACAGCAACTCCTTATCAGTCCTCCAAAGTGCAAAATGAACACACCTTCCATATGTAGATATGTGGAAAAAAAGTAGTGTCCAAGTATGCAAGGATACTTAAACAGTGCTTCAAACAGTGCATGCATAGATGGAATCCAGCTAAAGGCTGTACTCCTTATAAGACCTGAATAAAAACACTGCACTACAGGTCAGAAAAGAAAGACTTGCCTACTAATATAATTCAATTTCAGATAAATTAGTATTTCATAAATCTTTTGATACTCAACTGTATATAAACTGCTCCTTTTAATTAAAGAAGACAACATACAGTACCCCAGATGCAGCAACTTTTTCTTAATTTACCTCAATTTCATGAAGACCTAAAATGACACTTTACTCACGAGGGCTTTTACGAAGTTTCCCAACAATTACTGAAAAAGACTGGAACTCAGTTGCTTCCTTAAATCCTACCAGTCCCACAGTTCCCTCGCTATCACGCGTGGAGGGGGGAGGGGGAGGTTTACGTCAGCAGCTCATGTTTTAAACCCGAGAGAAGCGACGCAGTCTGAAACACCAACACCGACTACATAACGAAGCACTGTGAGACCCAAAGGCACTTCCTGACCTTAAAGAGGGCGGAGTGTTTCTGCAGGATTATCGTTTACATGGGCAATGAGGAGCTAGCTGACCGCACACTGCCTAACGAGAAGCTGCGAGGCGCGTTCTGGCACTCTCAAATCACATTTGCATGGAGCTATGCAGAGCTGGAGCGCAACAGGCAGCGACGGAGCAGTTCGCATTCTTCTGAAAGACTGTTTTCCCCGGCGCTTCAGCACCGCCAGTAAAAAGGAGGGCCCGGGCGGCGCTCGGCCCGGCCNAAAGGAGGCCCCGGCCGGCGCCCGGCCCGGCCGCGACACAGCCCCGGGCCGCCGCCCGCCCGCCCTTGCCCGCCCCGGCGGGTCATCGCTCCCGGGAGGTGGGAGCCGGGGGTCAGCGCGAGACGGGGGAGCGGTGAGAAGAGGCGGCCGCCCCCGGGCCAGCCCAGGCCGGGCCCTCCCTTACCGGCGCCGGGGCCGCCCGCTCCGAGGTTGGCCTCCTCGTTGGGGCCGGCACCGCCCAGAGGGGTCCCGGCCCCATACGGCGGTGTCTTCTCGCCCCAGTGCAGGTTGCGGCTGCCGGGGATGTCGGGCGGGCTGGTCACCCACGGGCCCAGCTCCGAGCCACTGCTGAAGGGCNGGGGCGTCCGGCGCCGGGGCGGGCGGGGGCGCCCCCTGGCGGTGCGGCGGTCCAAGGAGGGTGCAGCGGCCCGCCTGGGCGTGCGGAGAATCCCTGTGCTAGCACTGCTCCCGGCCTTTTCACGGCGGAGCGCTCCCCGTGGAAAATCCGTGAGATAGAACAAGAGGTGGCTGGAGGAAGGGGACCATGCGGACACAAGACAGCACTTTCTGGGGAAAAACATACTTCTTATAAACCCTGAAGATGATCACAGCACAGCACACGGCAAACGCAGGGATGAGGCCAAGAAGGGGGCATGGACTGTGGAGAGAAATGGGGGCATGGACTGTGGAGAGAAATACAAACCACCCAAGATCCCCAAAGCCCTCTGACCCATTTCCATAAAAGGTCTGAAAGAACAGGCTACCCATGACAACTGATTGCATAGAAAGTGAGAAACCCACCTTCAGGACAGGCAAATCAGTCCATAGAAAATATCCCCCAAGCCCAGATAGTGCCCACAGGATATCCCATTGGCTGGATAGATGCAGCTTGATCGATGCTGGCACCAGGATTGACATCCCTTCACCTGGATCAGTCTGGAGCCAGGAGTGGTGATCTCTTCTTTTTCTCTCTTTCTCTCTCCCCCTCTTTAATCCACTTCTTCCTTTCTGTCTTCCCTTTCACACTACCTCTTTATCTAAAACCCATTGCTGTGTGCTTATATAGTAGGTCAGGGACTAAAATACCTATTTCCATGCCAAGTGTGTAATTTACTAATAAAAATTCTTGTTTATTTGCAGACCCTTTGACTTTTGTTGTTCCTCAGCCATGAGCATTTATGAATCTTCTTTCCCCTTAAGAGTGGGAGGTCACACCCTGGGGGTTTGATGATCCCTTAGCTCAGAATCACAGAATCATTTAGGTTGAAAAGACCTCCAAGATCATCAAGTCCAAACTATGACCCTGTCAACCAGACCAGGGCACTGAGTGCCACGTCCAGTCTTTCCTTAAACACTACCAGGGATAGTGATTCCACCACCTCCCTGGGCAGCCCATGTCCACATCTGATCACCCTTTCTGTGAAAAAAAATTTTCCTAATGTCCAATCTAAACCTCTCTGTGTACATTTAAGACCATTTCCTCTCGCCCTTGTTTGTTGCATGGGAGAAGAGACTGACCACCCCACCCCCTTGCTACAATCTCCTTTCAGGCAGCTCATCTTCTGAGAAGCCCAACAAGGTCTCCCACAACTGGGTCTTAGTCTGACACACAGGTGCTCTCTTTTTATGTACTAGGTTAAGCTAGCATTAGTGCATTCAAGTCTAAGTATAGCACAGATGGCAGGAATCATCCCTTGCTTTGTGAGAGGGGATCTTGTTAATACATATAAATATCTCCAAGGCAGGTGCCAAAGGACGGTGCCAGACTCTTTTCAGTGATGCCTAGTGACAGGACAAGGAGCAATGGCCGTAAACTAAAACACAAGTTCAGCACATAAAGTTACAACATAGCTGTACTCTGGTTTGCTATGCAGTTTTAGTCTTCCTAAAGTTGTGGAAATCATAAAATCAGAATAGTCAGGGTTGAAAGGAATCTTTAAAGGTCATCTAGACCAAGTGCTCTGCAATGAGCAGGAATATCTTCAATTTCCAGCAGGTGTTTAGAGCCCCGTACAACCTGGCCATAAATGTTCCCAGGGATGTGGCTACAGCCTCTCTGGGCAACCTGTTCCAGTGTTTTACCAGTCTTATCATACTCTCAGTCCTTCAGCTGTGTCAACAGCACTATCAGCTTGGTGTCATCTGCAAATTTGCTGAGGGTGCACTCAATCCCACAATGTCCTTGTTATTGATAAAGATATTAAACAGTACTGATAAGAAGTTAAACACTAGTATTAAATAGAATTTCAGGTATGGGGTCTGTGCCTTCTACACAGTGTCCCCAGACCATTTCCTGGTGTTTGACTGTGCTCCCATAGCACAGAACCTATTTTCAAATGATACAGCAGAAGTTTGGGCTGCTTTCTTTTCTTTGAAAGAAAACACAAAGAAAACAGTTCAGAGGTTTACTTTTGCAGTGAGAACAAATTGGCAACAGCCTACGTGCATTGAGCAGCAATTACAGTAGGACGCAAAGCTTCTGTGCTAATGATCCCTTAAATTTAATTCCCATGTGACTTAATATAGAGCCAGGCATGCAGTTTCTGTGCTTGTTCTTGGAAGCATGACCAACCTCCAGGAGAGAAAACAGAATGAAGGTTGTCAATAAGAGAAACCAGTAAACCACAGTTCCTCAGAGAAAATGGGAGAGTGTTGTTCCAAAGAAGACTGCAGTCTTTTTCCACACTGGAAAATGACATTATTGTTGGAATAGCCAGATCTGCTGCTCTTTCTAAAACAAGATTCATTGACTAAGTATGTGTGTGAGAGGGAGAATTGTTCAGGGTGAGGAAAGTGTATTAAAATTAAAATCTACATTTCCCTTGGAAAACAATGCTCATAGTTACTGCTTTGTTAAGCAGTTAGCAAAGGAGTAGACTGAAAAGCTGCTGACTCAGATTTGAGTTACACCACATCTTTGAGATCTGCACAGTGGCTGGCTGCCCTCTCATTCATATAATGGAAGAGGGCAGCTGTGCTCCACGGCAGCCTGGGGCTTCCAGCAGCACAGCTTGAAAGACAGTTGAATTGGATCTGTATATTGGGTTTGTGTGACTGTAGGAATGGCTTCTGTGGGAAAACATCAAGAGCTGCCCCTCTGTCAGGCGCAGCCAACTCCAGTTGGTTCCCAGCCAGATCTGCTGTGGCCAAAGCTGAGGCCATCATTGAATTTGGTAGCAGGAGAGGGTAAGGGAAAGGTGTATTTTCCAGTATCCTGTTCTGTTCTGTTTATATCTGTTTTAAACCGGCAATAAATTAATCTTCTCTAAGTCGGGGTCAGGTTTGAATGTTAATTTGACATTGGCTTAGATGGGACACCCAGTAGTGTTTATGTGATTTGGGGTCTTCACCCCATGTTCATGTTTTGCTTCCCGTATGTGGGATAAGAACACAGATGCTTGAGCACCAGGAGGAGGCTCAAGCACAGCCAAGGGGAACAGCAAACTCACCAGCTTTTTCCTGGGTCTCTCAAGCGTGACATCCTTAGCATCCTTTGTCACCACCCAGTGGTGGATGTCCAAATAGCTCTTTCCCTTCAGCTGCTCTTCTGTGGAGTGCTCTTAGAAGAAAATCTTTGCTTTGTCCCACTGTTTTATTAGACACATAAGTAAACCCTCAGGTAAAAGTCACCCCAAAAGGGCCAGGAAAGGGAGCCTATGGTTTTCAGCATCTGCTGGCAGTCTGGACTCGAATCTATGACACTTTCCTGCTGTACATCTCTGCAACTCCCTGAATCACCCAAAGAGAAAGCTGGAAGGTGCCACAGGCTCTTGGGTTTCTCCCTCACACTGACAACTGGCACCCAGAATGTCTGTGCTTTGGCTGGCTGGTGCTTGTTCACCAATGCCCGTCAAGAGTGATCTGGGCAAGGAAGAAGAGCCTGCAAATCGCCTTCATGGGGGAATTTTCATTTCTGAGCTGAAAAGAAACAAGTCTGGAAGTTAAAGGTATCTTTGTGGGGTTGTTTCTCCTCACAGCTGAATCTAAGGTGGGTGGCTGCATCATCCTTTGCTGCTCATGCAGTAACACCTCTACTTCAGTCTTCTTTTGTGTACAATGTGTAGAACACATGGAATATTAGATACACCTCCAAACCATAAGAGTGACACCAAAATGCATCAAAATCAGGAAAAAAGGAAAGCCAATATACGATACCATGTACAATACATTAATGTTCTTCTAATGGTTTTGACAGCAGAATACCAAATCCTGTAAAATGCTGCATATAAAGCCATGCATGAACAAAGTTCAGAACCTGTTCCTCAGCTGAGTTGAAGAAACATATATGAGAAATGGGAATCAGAACTAAAGAAATTAAAAGATTCTTTTTGTTGTAAGTTGTTACTGTAGCAAACCTACCTGATACAAAGTGGTATTATCCTGGGGGTTTGTCATTAGAAAAGTGCATTGAAGAACTCAATGAACTTGTCTATGATCAAGATTTGGGTGTAATTAATTTTAATTCATCTACACACCAACAGAGGCGTTCAATGGCGTGTATGTACACGTGGTGTGCATTCCCTGCACTCCTCCTGGGGCCTCACTGTGATCTGAGAAATGCTCATTAGGCCTCGATCTTCACAAACAGCACCTGGGCTGAGCTCTTCCTGAGCTTATCAAAACCAGTCTGTTCCCAGGAACTAGTGCTGTCTAACGAGCTCCTGTTTTTTAATAAACAGCCTTGGAAACTTATTTTTCTTGCCTGAAAAACAACCCAAGCAGAGTAAGAATTTTGTTATTAAACTTTCAAAGAACATACTGACCCAAATTGTCAGGATGAAAACTTGTTATGACTGAAGCCCACTCCCTTGTGACTCTATAAACAATGGTCCAAAGTGAGACCCTTTGAGCTCTCCTGGACAGCAGAGGCTGTGACCAGCACCTACCTCTGAGTGGGGCCTCTCAGAGCCAGAGAACTCGCAAGTTTGCTAAACTTGGAGAATCACTGAATGACAATGATGGAGCCTGGACTGACACCCCCACTCCTCCAGGCTCAACCCTTTGCCCATTGAGAAGATCCAAAGGCATCAGATGTATGTCCTTCATCGAGTTTGAGGGGAATTTGTCACAGGTACCCTGTGAGTGTCTTGTACAGACTCTTTAGGTTGGTGTGCATGATGGTGTGAATATGCTATAGCAAATGTACAAGGAATGCTGCTCTCCTAGATTCTTAAGTACTTCAGATTTGTAAGTTAGGCCCATGAGTTATAGTCAATTCTATATGAAACTTTAGATAAATTGTTTACCTTAACCTATCAGTTAAGTGCTGTTAAGTGCTGTTAAAGCTATAGGTTGTCCTGAATAAGTGTGCTTAAGATCACTCAAAAAATCACCAGCAAAGGTATGAGCAGAAGTCAGATTTAATATTAAACTACAAAGCACAGCAGAGTCATTGACAAGATTCACTCTACTTACAAGGGCAACTAAGGCACAACAAAGGGAAAGCAAGCAACAACAAAACCAAACAAAATCCAGGCAATCAAAACAGAAATTAATTGAAACTACCTAGGTGTGTGTATGTCCATGTGTAAAAATAGTGTAAACAAGGATGAAAAGGAATGCGGCCTAAAGCTTAAAACCACTTAAACTTAACAGTACTTTAACTTGACCTATACCTTAATTTACATCTTAACCTTAACAATCTAACAGAGAAATAACACTCAACAGCACTTAGCCTGAATTATAACTATAACTTAATTTATATTCCAGATTTGCTACAGCATATGCGCAAGGGTATGCACACAGACAGAAGTAGTCAGTGCAAGATAAGGTACCTGTGAAAAAATGCCCCTCAGAGGTCAGTGAAATACTCACTTCAGCTGCTTTTGCATCTCCCGACAGGCAAAGGATCGGGCCTCGAGAAGTGAGGATATCAGCCCAGGACACATTATGTTTCGTTGATCCTCCAGGCAGAGCAAACCTGAGGGTTTGCTGGCTCTGAGAGACATCCCCCTCAGAGGGAGATTGCTGGTTGCAGGCCCGCTGCGGTCCAGGAGAGCTCAAGGGGCCCCATTTTGGCCCACTGTTCATAGGGTCGCAAGGGAGTGGGCTTTAGTTATAACAGTGTTTCATCCTGGCCACAGTTTGGGTTGGCCCTTTCTTTGAAAGTGTGAGAATAGGAATGTTATGCCATTCAGGCCAGAGCAATATTTTCCAAGGCGAGTCATGAGAAAAACAGAAGCTTGTTAGGAGTTCCTGAGAGTAGACAGTATTTGCCATAAGCTCAGAAAGAGCTGAGCCCAGGCGGTGTTTCCAAGGCCTAACAAGGATTTTCTCAGGCCACACTGCAGCCGGAAAGGAGTGTGGCGGGGGGGAGGATGTACAACCACATAGGCATAAATTGTTGGTCACATCTGGGGCACAGTTTAGCAAAGGGGTGTACTCTGAACCTTGTGACTCAATGGGAGGGTCTTCCTTATTCCTATTTATCCTTACCCTTTTCCTATCCTTATCCCCAGCCTCCACATAGATAAGTTTTGGGTTGATTTTGGATTTAGATTGACTGATTTTAGGTTTTAGTTTGCTCTTTCTCAGTGTACTTTAACCAGAGGGAACCTTGTAAATGACCTACATCATGCTTTCAGTTTTATATTAAACCTGCTTTTGCCTTATGCCTTTGCTGTTATTCTTTAAGTGACCTTAAAATACTTATTTGCTGCAGAACACCACGAAAAATAAACACATGCACACGTGAATCAATACACTGGCACAGCATCAGGTTTCTGTTGCTGCCAACACAGGCTTAGGTTGTGCGTTGGCTGAGCAGCAGCACCACCGTGTGGCACAGGTATGAAACTCTCAGTAGGATCACACACCTGGGTGCTAACCCTGCACTTGCCAAGTGGGGGACTCAGCTTCTGCCCTTTGCACGGCCACTGATCCAGACCCAAATAGTTCTCTTGGCAGCTACTTCAGCTTCACCCTGTTTCATTGGTGCTTAATTGAATCATGCACAGCTAATCCAGGTATCAGTCAGCTCCCAGAGCACCTGTCCAGGGACCTGCTGGGAGCTGGGCTTTAAGTCTGGCCATTTTAGTTTGTTTTGGAAGCTCTACTTCTGTCATTATAGGTGTCCTGCTGGTATATCAACTCTTACCCGGTGTACTAACTCTTATCATCATTAAAATCACACCAGGAGTGAGACTAATCTGTCTTCCTTGCTGAGGCTGAGGAGAAATACAGAAGTAAAGCAAGCTGTGTGTGTCATCAATGAGGCAATGCCATGGGGTTTTTGAAGTTAAAGGACTGATGTCAGTTTAGACACTGAGCCATAGGTAGAAAAACTGTTAGGCAGTCTGCTTAATAGACTCTGCATCTATTGAAAAAGAGAGTGCACACACTCCTGCATATCAGTCCATCTTGGAGTATGCCATCAGCTCTTCATGAATAGTAAATAATAGTTATAATAGCAAGTAATGCAAGAAAATCGTGTGACAGAAAGGAGGCTGTGGCTGATGGTGAAGAAAAGGACAAAGGTCTGTGGGCTGAATGTCACCAGTGACAAAGTAATGAATCTGTCTAGTTTCAATTTGAAATGCCTGATGTCATTTGCAGTTTCTTGGGATTTCTACTCCTTTCAAAATTGAAGCCAGCCCTCATGTTTTATAGGCTTTTTGGCCTGACACCAGCATCTAAGCAGATGAAAATAACGATGATTGCTGCCACACTCCCTGATACCACTAATTTTTCAAAAGGTCATGTTTTCTGTCACTGCTTTAAGGAAGGCTGTGAGACTTGGTGTAAATGCTCAAACAGGGACAGGGAGTGCTAGGCATAGGCATGTAGTGTTAAACCCTGACACATGGGCTGCCCCAAAGTACCTGTTGGGTCCATCATTTCAGAAAGACATAGGTCCTGCTATAGGTCTTGTGTCACATCTGCTGGCCTCCTCTGGGTGGTTTGTCTAAACAAAGGCATCTGAAGTGTGCCACCCCACCTGGGTGCTGTTCCTGGGCTTTGGGATTGCTGAGGTTTCCTTGCTCTGACACAGTTTCCAGGTTTTCATCATTATGCGTCCTTGTGTAGGATGAACAGAGGAGTGCTTCCTTACCTCATGGAGGTCCTGGGAGAAGAAGCACACTCAGAACCTCACAAAGATGCTCAGGTGTGATAGGTGGTACACTGCCAATAGCTGTGACAGTTATTTCACAGTATTATTTCAACTTGGTGGCATGTTTTTTGGCAGTGCTGAGGACAGACACAGATCCTCTTCCAAGGAGCTCACAATCTGCAAAAATAATGACAGATGGATGAAAACCATGCCAAGAGTTGACAAGGTGAATGAAGTACCTTAATAAATACTCTTTTCTATGTTATTTATTCAAGTAATTTATTCAGATTTTTTCTGTTGATTCTTTTATCTTCCACAGAGTGCTTGGTGTTTTATAGCTGTTTAGTAGCTATCCTTGCAGTACCACACTGAGGCTGATTACCTCCAAGTTAGGAACTTGAAAACTGGCAGAGAGGTTAAATCTTCTCAAAGTCTCACAGTGAGACAATGAAAGATTTCCAGTAAGGTTAAAAGACAGGCTCCAACTATGCACAGCTTTCTTGCAGTAATTGTTTCTATTTGTCATGTATTTTTACTATCTTAAAAACTGTATAATTCAAGCAACTTAACGACATATGTGTTTCCTTTACAGATGAGAGTTATCAAATCAGACTCTGATCTTGCCCAGGCACCGGTGCCCAGGACCACTCCATGCCCTGTGAGCCTTGGTGACCATTACCTCAAATTTTGTCTGCTTCTTCTCTTCAGCATCCCAAGCCAACCAGCTTCTCCAGAGTTGGGATACTGGCCACTCCTCAAAATAAACCCTTCCCAGAGTGTTTTGTTGACCTGGGGTAATTTTCTAATTTTTTGCAGCCCAAATCTGTACCCCTTCCTGCATGCTGCATGTCCCTGGTGCAAAGTCCGCACTGTTCCTATAGAAGAGACTACATATACCTGCAACATACCACCATTTTCCCCACCCCTCTGCCCTCCACCACACTCCCTATAGCCGTTTCTTACCGTTGCCATGGACAGGGAAATCCCTGGTTCTACCTGCTATTGTGCCCTCTCACAGCACAGCCAACATCTGAGCTAAAAAAAAAACCCAAACAATTTAAAACCATCTGGGTCATACCATGTTAACAGAATTGGTTTCTTTGGTTCATCCAGAAGCAATGCTGATGGCTCACAGCCATTTCATACAAAATTCCCAGTTCTCCATCTTGAATTTCTAACACAGCCCTGTTCCACCTGTGCAACCCTTCCACTCTGGTCTCTATTCAGGCAGCCTTTTCCTATTTAGAGAAACCCTGAGAGTAAGATACGTACAAGAAGGTCATCAAACTGTGTGAGTATATACAGAGAAGGGCCACTATGTAGGTGAAAAATCTCAAGGGCCAGATTTACAAGGAACAGCTGAGGTAAATTTGATTGTTCAGCCTGGAGAAGAGCAGGTGATGGGTGACCCCACTGCTTCCTTGTGAGGGCCAGCAGCTGGGGAGGTTCAGGTTGGACTTCAGGCAAAGATTCTTCACTGAGAGTGTGGTTGGGCACTCTAAGGATTTAAGAGCACAATTGCCTATCTCAAACACTGCTACTACAGAAGGACTTCGCTGTGAGATAAGCACAGATGGGAGCAACAGGATGGCGCTAACTTCGAGCCTGGCGTAATTGAGATCTGGCTAACACATACTGGGTAATAGATCCAGACAAAAAGTCCCACTGTGGCAGAGTGTGTAAAGAAGCAACTGCTCATAGGGTCAAAGATGCCCTAAAGTTATGGGGCAGATTGCACCTGTGACCACTGAAGCCCCACTGCCAAATATGCCTACATGAATACCAGAAACCTGGACTGTAAATTAAGCCACTGTGGAGGGAACTTGACATACGATAAAGGTGTTACTGTTATCTCAGTGTTATCTCAGGCCTAGGGAGAGGTAAACAAACCTGGGAGAGAAGAACGTGTGTGGCAGGATCTGTCTACCTCCTCTCTACCACAGATGGTTGGTGCATATGCAAGAGATAACCCAGGTGGTCACAGGCCCAGCATGGGCTATCTCTGGCTCCAAAAGGACTCAGACACCCAGCTAAGAATCAACATCTTAGTCTGGAAAGCAAATGTGGAAATGGATAAAAGAAAAATAAATATTCTTGACCAAAAGACATGGTTCTTATGTCTATAAAAGCCCACACAATTATCACGGAGGCAGAAGCCTTCTACATACACAGCCTGAAAGTGTGCAAGACTTCTCCCCAGAGTTTGGATGCAGATTCCATGGTTACTTTCCTGGGAACTGAGGTAAAGGATTTCAATGTGTGCTCCATCAGGAATTGGATGGTAAGAAACATTGGATCGTAAGTTATATTATTTCTTCGCTAGCTGTAAAATTAATGGTACCTTTAAATCCCCATGTAATACTAATTGTCTCTTTTTGTCTTATTCCTGTGTAGTAATAGTCTGTTTTAAGTCTTATGTCTATTAGTTTTGTGTCTATTAAATAAATAGTTCATTCTATAATAGACTGAATCAGCCATTATTAAAAAGCTTGCAAATGAGAGTGGATCTTGGGGTGCTGGCTGCCTCAATAAAGGTACTGCCAGAGGCCTGGGCAAAAGGCAGGGACTTATTTAAACCCACATCATTCATTCATAACAATGTGTCACTAATAATGGACATAAAGAATGCAGCCACAAGGAAAGCCAACTCAGCAACTGTGCTGAAATAAGCTCTGAATGGGTAAAAGGTAATTCTGGCAGGAGGAGATTGTGACTACAAGTCACAACCCACCAACTCAAAAGGAGACAAAGACTGAGCATGGGACTAATTAGTATGAGAAGCAAGTGAATAATTTAACCAACAGAATAAGAGAACTGTGTAACTAGATGTGAGAGACTGGAATGTTAATGGTTAGTTACTCAAACCATCTGCCATTTGCAGTGACTGCCCAGGTGCAGAGGAGGTGCACACCCATCACCCAAAGCAACAGCTGGCTGTTGAACAAGATAAGGGAAAAGGATGATAAGAGGCAAATCCTGTGAGATGGAATAGTGTTTTTCATCATGCCAGTGTCCATACCCAAGTGGCTCAGCTGTGAAGACTCCCCTCCAGGGAAGCACCAGGACATTCACAGTAGGTTTCATGGTGTTCACCTCCCTTGATGGGCTATAATTGACACAACTGATACTGATGTGAGAGACACCTGTAACATCTCAGAAATTGTCATAAACCATCAAAGATTCCCAAAGCATCCCTTGATCCACAGCATTACATCATCCACTGTAAAACTCATCACCCCAGGGGAGGTACTTGGCCATTCTCACCAAGCCTAAGCCTATATTAACCCATCCGATTTTGTGTTTCATGGGCTACCCACACCCCAGATGAATCAAGATTGTGACCATCACTTTGACCAATGGACATAAAAATTGCAAGAATCGAATCTTGCCACAGAATCCACAGGTAGTGACCATTTCTACTCTTATCATTTCTTTCTCTTTCTTTCCTTTACCTTATACATTTTCTTAAGTGTTATTTTTATGCTTTTATATTGCAGCATTTCTAACCAAAATGGCTCCATTTTAAAATTTGCCAAGGACCTTATTTTACCATAATGTTCTAAAGTTTGGAAGTACAATTTTTTATTGAACCTCCTGAGAATTTTGTTGTTTCTCCTGCACACTGCCCAGAGTAAACCAAACAGCACTCCCCTAAACCTACCAAGCAGACTGGGGCATAACACCAGTGAGCACTAATTGATTAATTAATTTCTTTGTTTGCTGAAATGGGTAAGTACTGAAAAGTTTTGAATGACCTCAGGACTCCCACCGCTGAGAAGCCCAGGGTGATTAAGAACCAACAGGATGCTCCAGTGGTGACTATCTTCTGCTTGATCTATCTGTCTCTCTCCCTTCTCTATTTCATTCTGTCACTCCACCTCACATGTTATTGTTCAATTAAATCCATATTTTTGACTTTGGCATATAGTCTCATTTGCACGTTAATTTGGGCAGAGGCATCTCTCAGTAATTGGATCATATTAGGCACTGGAACAGGCTCCCCAGGGAAGTGGTCATGGCATTAAGCCTGTCAGAGTTCAGGGAGTGTCTGGATGATGCACTTAGTCATACGGTTAATTTTAGGCAGTTTTGAAAGGAGCAGGGAGCTGGACTCAATGATCCTTATGGGTCTCTTCCAACTTGAGATTTTTTATGACTCCCACCACAGCATGTTCTCCCAATGGACAGAAACACTGAGGGCACAATCTGGTTAATTTATACCAAGGCTGATTTCTCCCTTTTCACAGCAAAAAGAGAAGAAATCTGGATAACGTGCATGATAGAGCTATACACACTGCTATTTTCTCCAGCTTACGGTGTTTTTGTGGCAAGAAACTTTCTAAAGCTGTACAATATTTCATGTTTATTTACAGCGAGATCTGCACTGATTAGTATAGACTTTTCAATTCAATCAACAGGAGTGCTAAAACTGTTTTTGAGAAAAATGCCTTTTGCTTAACTTTAATAGCATTTCTGTTTGGGAAAAATCAATGCCAAACAAAGAAACTGTCAGTGTCAGCCTTATCTAAATTTGTTTGATCGTGCTTTAACATATATTTGAAAAGCACTTTCAAGTTTTAGAAGGAGAGTAAAGGTTAAGTATCAGCAACAATGGGCAAATGCAGCTGGTAATGTCAGAGATAGTTAACAATATTATATGGATGTCATGCTCTTCTAAACTCATTACTGCAGTTTTGTCTTCAAAACACCATGGGGAATTTGTGATAGGTTTGACACAAAATGTCACTGAAAATGAAAAAGAGAAATTATAATTCTGAATGTGATGACAGAAGCATTTGCAGACTGGTATTGTTTGTCCAAATCAATAGAAGAGAGCAAATGATACATTTTTGCTGACTTTATTTCTTACTGAGTTAGTCACAGCTAAGGGTGCAGCTAGGAAAAAAAACCAAACAGAAACCAAAAAACCAACATACTGAAATGGAAGAAAATGAACAGATAGCAGCCTCAGTGAGAATGGTAGAGGGACCACTGTAAATTTCAAAATATCGGTCTTCTGCCATAGTGGTTGCCTTGCCAGAAAGGTGGATATGTACTTGCTTTTTATGGACCCGATGAGAACACAGAAGTCAAAGTGAGACTAGATGCTTGATGTGTCTAGCGCCTTTGTCACTGCCTCTTGTCATAACATGAATGAGATGCTGTATGAATCTTTGATTCATACATGATTTCAGATACATTTTTACACTAAGTGCCTTGCACATTTCCATAATCCACAGCAAACCAGTCCTGAGTAATGAGAGCTGAAAGAGGGTCTCTATGGAGTGATGAATCTATTTCATCCCTCTCTAAGAATGGCTTCCCATGCAGAAGGGTGAAGGAATTCTGCAGAACTCCTTCCAAACTGCTGCCCATTTTCCCCCTCAGGCTTTGTATCATTCTGTGGGTCCCTGAAGAGGTTCCTGCTCCTACAGGCACACCACGGAAGGAGGTCACACCACGGAAGGAGGTCACACCTGGGGCTTTGCAATGGGAACACCTACAGGAAGCAGAGTATTCATGGACAGGAGTGGGTGCCCTGCAGATCTCTTTGCTGTTTAAGCCTTTCCAGCTCTTTCCCCAGTGCTTAAATGCTCTCCACAACAGCCTGCTCTCTCACCATGCTTAACTTTTGACCACTTTCCCACCTGCCATTCCCTGCCCACCTGGCCTCCAGTCTGGCAGAATTCCTGGTCATCAAACATGTCGTGGCTGCAAGTCAGCAGCAAGAGCTCACTCATATACCTACTTCCATCTCTGGCATCATGTTATGCCCACCTGAAACCTTAGCTTCATGTTATGATTTCCTTTCCCTTGGAAAACATTTAAGCATCATTACTTTGGCTTTTCCTCCCATTAATAATCTGATTTTTCTAATCAGTTTAGGATGAAGCATTATTTGCTTTAAGTATTAAATAGGTTTAAAATGCTATTATCATAGCAAGAAACTTAAACCTAGTGCAAATAAACTCCTTTGGTAGTTGCTTTTAATCTCACCAAGTCAAACCATTATACAGCTATCATGGAAAGGTATTTGCTAGTTAATGTGGATTTACTTCAGAAAGAAACCCCATTCTTCACTAATACTCTACCTGACAACTCCTCAGTCTTCTCACATCATGTGCAATGCCCGAAATGCACCTTACTGTCACTCCCTGCATCTACTTAGCCATCAGACACCTGAACTCTTGCAGAAGTTGTTCCTCCAAAGACAGTATAGAACAAACTTGTTCCCTGCTTCCTCCACAGATTTTGGTTCTGTGCACATGTACTTGCATAGGTTCATGTGGGGCTGTAGTCTTTCTGAGGCCAGAGGATTTCCCTATTGATGAATATAAAGCTATATGAGGGTGTCACTCTCTGCAGATTGAGGGAATTAAAATTTGACCTTCAAAAGGTTCAGGTGGTGATTATTTGACCAAAAAACCTTACATTGGAATACACGTGATGCAGTAATTTTCATCTCCCCTGCCACTTAAGTTTTTTACTGTGATGTTTGCCACCTCCCTTATTCCTTTGTATGTTTCTAGTCACTTTCTAACTATTACCTTTTGACGGTAGCCATCTGTTTTCCTGTTTCTTAAGTTGCATTCTCAAAAAAATTAACATTTTTGCTTTCATGCTTCCTTGTAATGTTCTTTTACTATTTTCCTCCTTTACGTTTCTGGAGGAATAGAGACAGTTAATTCTCTTTACTTTGACCGCCTCAGGTTCTCATGTTTTTCTGCCTAAATTTTTTCTTTCAGTCAATTCCATTCACTATTTTCTTCAGTGATCAAGAAATTTTTTCTAAAGAACAAGCTTAGGCATTGTCAGCAAAGTGTCTCCTTATTACATTCCCACTGAATGTAATGAAGTCATAGCTGCTCCTCCCTATGAGGCTTCATTCTTATAGTTCCAGCCCTCATGGTGAAATCTGGAATGTTTGGAAATATCCTGCAGTTCCTTCCTCCCTTCCTCCTTTTGTTCTTCCTCCCCTCTCCCACCACCCCCCTGAACAGAATGACATTTAAATATTTAGATTTTTAGTGCTTTTACCAACTGCAGTAGGCACTGGGTTAGGCTGTCTCTATCCATTCTATTTTGATCATCCAACAGAGAAACTGAGGTCAAGCCAAACAGGATTCTTGTACTCTGACTTTCAAAGGAATCCTGTCATACCAGGCAGAATCCTGAAAGCAAACCCAAACAGCATTTAGTACAGCCCTGCTCACTGACAGCCTGCAAAAAGCTCCCTGTGTTATTAAAAACACTTGTGGCCAAACTGGGCATAGTCTCTGGCTGAAAGAGGACAGCTCTGGGAATCTGTGGTAAGGTTACCATAATGTTTATTTGTGTGTGATAGCTCAAGCCTTCGTAACCCTAAGTAGCTTAAAATATTTGAAGAGTCAAAAGCTTGTATAGTAATTATTTTTGTTACTACCTATTTTTGTTTATTTCTAATTTTAAAAGGGTAATATTTGTAAACTGACAGTGTCTTGACACCATAATGAGTTGTCTTGACATTATCTACCTGTATTGACCTTATGACGGGGGGCCTTCCCCTTTTTGGGCCGAAGGCGAAAAAGCAGAGAGAGCCGCTGTTCTGCTGAAGTTGTTTATTGTAGTTCCACAGTTCTCTGAAGGCAGAGTTTGAAAGGGTTAAACACGAGAATCAGGCAGCAACAGTGGCGGCAGAAGCAGGCAAACAGCAAGGTGTAGCAGCTGTAAAAGTTAAAGATGGAGTCTGAGGAAACTTACAGAAGAATTCATTATATTTGCTAACTGGCCAATCGAACAAATACACGATTCTAGTTTTTCTTTTCTTAACCTATCCTGGTCTAATTCTAACAGTCCTAGATTTTACATAAGCCTTNTTTTCTACTAAAAGCTAAAAATTCTGTTTTTCTACTTCCCTTTGGTGTGACTTTATGTATCTCAGTTTATCCAAAGGTTTTAATTCAATCCCTGTGCTTTGACTTTCCTCTGGGCCTGAGTCCAGAGGAATTCTCACTCCAACATGTACCTTTATAATTATCCACAATAAGTTGTCTTATGAGATGTGAACTGACAGATTCTTTTGGTTTCTGAAGTTGTAGTGCAGTATCCTCCAAGTACTTCAAGAATATTTCTTAAGAGAGTATTGTTCCAAAAAGAAAAAGAGCACCAAACCAGACTGAAAAGTAGAGAGTGCACTTGCAGGACAATAACTGCATTTCTTCAAACTGAAAATACTTAGCCATTGTCAAAAAAGCTTTGTTCCAAGTCACACATATATGACTCATTATAATCATGTCTTTTCAAAAGTCTAACTCTGTAAGAACATGAATATAGCAGTATATTGGCATTTTAGATACCACTTTTGAATAAAAATTTCTTGTGCTATTAAGGCACATTTTTGAAAAATAATTCAGAGGAGTGTAATACAATTCATTTTTTTAATATCAACCACAACATCAGAATATATTGTTTTTTAAACTTTCAGTCATCTACAGAGTGACAGTGCTGTCTAATAAATGACAAAAAGGCATACAAGAGAGAATTCTGAAAGAAGATTTTGGAAGTTCTTTACAAAAAATGAAGAAAGGAAGGCATAAGTAAGTTGCAGCAAATAAGTAACTTTAAACACATATGTGTAAAATCATTTCACTATGTTTGTTGAACAGTATGTGGTTAAAATTTTCCTTCCTGTAGAGCATTATGTTCCTGCAAAAAGCTTCTGATTTAATTAATGTATTACCTACTAAATGTCTCCATTGTGTGGTTCCTTAGAACTCAAAAATAAAAGACATATCCTTACTGAAAGCAAAACTGATCTATCTGTAGGGTACAAAATAGAGACATCCTCAATGCTGGTTGCTCTCAGTTTGCTTTTTTTCTCCTCTACCATACCTTTAGGAGTTTAAACATGAGATTGTAAAAGATGTAGTTAATACTGACTTTACCAGGTATGGTATGTTCAATAAAAGAATAGCGTGATCTTATTTTTCATACTGATTTGGAAAGCCAGCATATGTTATTATTTCATGGAACATACCACGTCTTGTAGTCATGCCTGTTACGTTGGTGTACTAGTTTAAAAGCAAACTAGTGAGAGAGTCCAAGTCAGAAATACAATTTAATAGGAAAAATAAAATAAATGCAGTAGCGCAAAAAAACAAAAAAAACCAACCCACTGACAAGGTCAGAGCACAAACTTGACCCCCTGACAATCAGGGGGTTGGTAACAGTCCAATTAGATGGTGACTGCAGTCCTCCTGGACTGATGGTTCTGTTGAAGGGTCTGGTCTTCCTCTGAAGGTCCAGCAGTGTTGTAGGAAGGCCTGGTCTTCCTCAGAAAGTGCAGTGGTGTAGATCTTGTCCTCTGGGATCCCAGTAGGTAAGTCTGCCTCTGCTGTTCCAGGCCCCAGATTTTATCCCGCTGGGAATGTTTGGTTCCTTCCCCCTGGGCGGAGCATCTCACAGTGGGATGGTCAGTCATAGGGCAAGGCACTGTTGGGCCCATTAACAGGAGATAGTCCAGAGGGAGAGGCAAGGAACATTGCTACACCTGGTCTCAACAGCTCATGGTAATAGAATACATTGTAACCCAGGACAGTTGGAATGAGTGTATGACGGCCTCTGCATGAACGCTGGGCTCTCTAAGCCCTTAAGTCAACAAACCACTAAAAAATTCATTGTTATCTAACCATGCTAAATTCTACATGGTTTGAGATGACTGACAATAACCCTGCAAGACTGGTAGATTCTTCTACCTGTGTTGAGATTATTTCATGCTCAATTCTGTCATCCCAGGACCTGTGATCTCTAAATTTTGATCTGAGTTTTTTATTCAGAAGTTCCCTTGCTCCAGTAAAACTAATTTTTCAGAAATGGAAGGTTTTAGATTATCTGTGCAAAGAGCCAAAAAGAATGTATCATTTTAGAGGATACAATGCCATCAGACATACAATGAAAGTCAAGGAATTAGAGAGAGCTAAGAATTTTCTATGGAAACTCTCCGAAAACTCTCAGCCTGCTGGTCTATATTGTTTTCCTTTCTGTTAATACAGAAAGATAACAAAACAGAATAACTGTCTCAACATAGAATTTATATTAATACTATATGATTTTCTCCCCCATCAAATCTTAGCATGGCTTTTCATAGCACTTCTATATAAAAAAGGGACAAATTAGCAGCATGGCTGCTTGGGAACATATTGACCAGACAGCAGGGCTCCTCTTGTAGCCCATTTGCTGCCAGTGGGACAACTGGCTCTGGCAGTTAATGCAGAAATGGAGCAGAGCAGCAAGCCTTCAGAAAAGTGCTAGACCTGGGGTGACATCCATTTCACTCTCCGCCTGAATTTGCCTCTGATGCATTTTGTGTGGAGTCATGTCATTATGGCTCCATCTCTGTGGGAATAATGACCCAAAACTGACCCTAAAAACAGCTGTTACTCTCTAAAGTTAGTGCCGCAGGTTGTATACACAGTGGGGAAAAGGGAGAAACACTTCCATTGCAATTTGGGAAAGAGTGACTGAGAACTTGTGAAATTTTTTTTTTTATGCTTTAGTCTTTCACAACAATCACCCAAGAATTCATTAAAAATATAAAAGAATTACTAGAAGGACTAATCTCGACAGAACTAGTACAGATCTTTTAAAACAGCAAAGTAGTAATTTAGTAATTTATTTTAAAGGTAGAAGGTAAATTTTATTTCAGTGAGCTTTCTTTGTGCCATCATGTATATATTTTGAAATAGTAACAAAATATAAAATACTAAACATCCTTGTTTCTATATCATCCATGTTTGAAAGAAGAAACACGCCTTTACAGTCACAGGTAATTGTTTTTGAAGCCTCCAAACTATTGGAAATGGACCACTGACAGCTATAATTATTGACTCAAAATCCTTTGACAAAATCTCTGTTAAGACTGTATTCTGGAAACAAACTGCACACAGGATTAGAAGTATATGACTGTCCTAAATAAGAAGTTGGCTAAGAAATTGTTCCGGGATTGTTTTCAGCATTGCAGAAGCCCTTTTGTGGCACACTAAAAGTGATGTTGCTCAATACATTTATCTATCACTGGATAAAAATATGTGATCAATGAAAAAACAGATTTTGAGGATAATACATAGATATATTTGTAAGGAAAAATCAAAGAAAGCTGTGAAGCAACTCAGGGACACCCAGTGAAGTTAGATGAGTTGACAAGAGATGGAGGTAAAAGAAGGCATGCTGAAAGAAGTATTCCGAAATAACATTAAAATGTGTTTAAAAGGGTAACGGAAAAAAAAATCAAAAATACTTTGATACATATTTTCAGACGCTGTTATTGTTTAGAAGAAATATCCTTATAAAATCAAACTGGAGAAATGGTTCTACTGCTTTTCCCCAGTCTTGGGCATTAAGTTAACTTAAGAAGGAAAAATTTTATAGTTATTTATGAATGTTTCAGTAAAAATATCCGTTCTGTATATAGGAGGATATACAGAGAATTCTTTATGGGAAATAGTGTAATCAGTTTGATGTTCTTTTCCCGAAGTGATATTGTGTTCAGAATGTTGTCTGTCAGCAAATAGAAAAGATTTGTTGGCTTGGACTAAAATTTAAAAAAAAGTATAAAAAGCAGAAACTATGTATACTGTGCACTCTAAACTATCATTTTTAATAATAAAGGATAAGAAGAGATACAAACAGATTTAAAGGAAATACATTTATTTAAGAAGTTTGGGAGGGTACAAAACATGGTTAATCCTGTGAAGCCAATTTTTGGAAATATCTTCGCCTTAAGACAATATCTTTGCATTAGTAAAAATACATAAAGGGCATGCTGTAACAATCACTACAGATCAAGAATTAGAACATATGTGCCAGTGCAAGAATTATTTCCTAACTGTCAAAAATTTTACACTTCTGAAATTTGCAGTTTGCTGCTAAGGCATGGCACTGGAGCACATGAAACAGCAGTGTAGGGCAGCAATTGCTGGGTTCAGAAGAGACATGCCAGAATAACCCTAACCTAACTCCATTCAGGGCTGAAATTATTGGGAGGACATTGGTGGCTTGACACCCATGTTATCCTTCAGTCATTTTCTCAGTATATATGAGCCAATAATCTATTTGTTAGGTTCATTTGCTGTGCCTTTCAGAAGGAAGGATGGAAGATAAGAGGACCTGACCTCTGCTGACCACTCCAGGTGAGTCAAGACTGGCTTAAAAAAAGAAGGAAGATTGCAGCAGGTACAGAAATGAAGCAGCGGCTTTTCAGGCATGTAGTTTAAAAAAATGACTATAAGCAGAGACCAGCCTGAAGTCCAGTCATGTCCCCCACAGCTCAAATCCTCCTGGGATGACCTGCAGACTCATTATCCAGCTGTCACTAACGGTATTTGGACTTGTAGATCATTTGTATTTCTGCAAAGAGTGGGGAGCTTTTCAGTGATGTGTCTTTGGAGGACTGCAATGAAAAAAAAAAGCAGTGGTTCTCAGCTGGTAATGTAACACAGCCAGAGGAAAAGTGAAAAGGAGTAAGGAAGTTTGGAAAGAAAATGAAATACAGCAGAATGGAGAGAAAAAAACCCCCAAAACCAAACCAAACCAAACAAACACTCCCCCCAACAACAACAGAAAAAGCACAACAACAACAACAACAACAAAAGCACTCAGAAGTAACACGCTAGTTATTCTAATTTTGGTAACAGCATCATGTTCTATGTAGAAGTATGAAGTTAAACAACTATTGTACTGTAATATATTTGATAAAGAAATCATCATACTACTCGGTAATAGACATTATGTGATTCATGCAGGGCAGGATGGAGGTGCTGCCCGAGCCCTGGCCCCCT